>OX421865.1:0-22500 GCA_949127965.1 Pandemis corylana | reverse complement strand
ACAGTTGCCAGCTGACGCATGACGCACAGTTTACTGACTGCAGGCGCCCATACGCTGGCGGCATATAGAACAATAGGCTCCACGGTTGCCACATATATTACCCGGATGACTTCCGGATGGAGCCCCCAGCTTGTCTTGGCAGCTTTCGCAAGTTGCTTATGAATGTTTATCGCCTTCTTACAGACGTTGGCAACGTGCGCGTTAAAGGTGAGGCCGGCGTCGATTGTCACTCCTAAGATTTTTACCTCGTTTACCATGTTGATCGCGGTCCCGCCCATGTTCAGGCGTGGGGTGTCGTATTTTAGTTTTTTGGTAATAACCATACCCAAAGTCTTGTGCGGGGCAAATTTCAACTTGTTGTCGGCACCCCACGCCCGGACACGTTCGAGAATCGGGTTTGCCTGACGCTCTATCTCCGCGGCCCTCTCTCCATCGCACACGATGACAACGTCGTCAGCGAAGGCATGGCAGTAGGCGCCAGTATCTTCCAGCATCCTCAACAAAGGATCCAAAAGAATATTCCAGAGGATAGGCCCACCTATCGATCCCTGGACACATCCCTTGTTCGTTACTCTGGTCAGCTCCTCGCCCGCATACCGTACGTTAACTTTACGGTCGCTGAGGTAGCTATCTATGACCTTACGAATATCGACAGGGCACTGCTCTTCAGCCAGACGGGTTCTTATAGCTGGCCACCAGGCGCTATCGAAGGCTCCCTCTATATCCAATGATATCAGCGTTACTATTCTTTTATCATTAAGTTTGCTCTTTATATGTTTCATTAGGATATAGAGGGAGTCCTCGGTGCTCCTCTGTGGCATGAACCCGAACTGGCGTCTGCTGAGTTTAGGGATCAGGTGGTGTTTTAGACGGGCCATCGTCATCTTTTCGTAGATCTTGCCGAGTATGGGGAGCAAGCCGATCGGTCTATGCGACTTCGGGTGGGTGTACTCCTCCTTACCCGGCTTACGTAGGATGACCACTACTGCCTCCTTCCAAGCCCTCGGAAAACAACACATCTCCCGGCACTTTTCCACGATTGCCAGGAACAGGTCAGGGTCGGTATTTATGGCTTGGGAGCAGATGTCCGAAGTGAGGCCGTCCCCGCCAGGGGCCTTTTTAGGGTTGAAGGATTCGACCGATTGTACGAGCTCCGACATGGTGAACGGCGGCTCGCATGTACCAACATGTTCGCCAGCGTTGACCCTGTCGGCCTCTATCCTGGTCTGGCGGTGACGGGGGGTGTCGTTGTCCGTAGGGTCTCCCGGGTAGAGCGTTTCCGCCAACAACCTTACGGAGCCCTTCGCATCCAACACCTTCCCGTCCCACTCCAGGGGTGAATCCTCTTCCCTTCGCTTCGTCCTCCCGATAACCCTGTATATCCCCTCCCACACCCCTTCCCTGTCCTGTTTCCGGCAAAAGTCCTTCCAGGAGTCTATCTGAGCTTTAGCCGCCTCCGCTTCGTAAAGCTCCTTGTGCTGCAGGTACTCCTCAACAACCTTCTCACGACGAATCGGCGCTGCCCACTTAATTCTGCGCCGTCTGGTGGCGACCTCCTTCTTTAAAGCAGCTAACCTCTCGGACCACCACGGAATAGAGATTTTTTCGCCGTTTTTCCTCTTCGGAATTGATATGTTGCAGGTTTTTTCTATGATTTTGGTGTAAGTTTCTATAGCTACGTCTAGTTGATCTGTAGTTTTAATTTTTGTAATTTGTTCTGTTTTAAAATTGTACTCTGATGTAAATTGGCTGAATTTCTCACGAAATTCAGCCCAATTTGCCTTCTTTGTATTGAATATCCTTGTAGTTCTAATTACTTGCATTCCTTTACTGGGTTTTAGCGAAAGTTTGAAAGTTATTCCGTTGTGGTCCGAGCTTGTCAGCCCTTCCTCTACCCTCCAGTCGTCCACCAGACTTAGCAGGTTCGTGGTACAAGCTGTTAAGTCCACATGGCTAGAAAAGCGCCTTCCCCCCCTAATGGTATCGAAGGTTGGAGTTTCCCCGTTGTTGAGCACCTCGAGGCCAAGCTCTTCTAGAGTCCCGGAAAGACTGTCCCCTCTATGATCCACCGCAGTGCTGCCCCACCAAGGGCTTTTGGCGTTGGCATCCCCTCCAAGGATAAGCCTCCCTGTTCCAAGCTTCTTCTCTATCCACTTCAGGTGCTCTATGTAGGGATCTATAGGTTGGTCAGGTTCGAAGTAGAAGGAGACGAGCGCGACCTCCCAGGCGCTAGTCCGAAGACCCACAACCACGATGTTATTGGTTGTGAGTCTCGGATACTGGACGACGTCAACGGTGGGGTCAAAAACGGCTATTGCCGCCTTGTTGACGTTCCCGTCCCTTACTGCGCCCTGGAAGACACGCACGCCCCCGTAGTTCTTCATGACCTTCCCTCCCCCTACATAAGGCTCCTGAAGTAGCGCGGCTGTTATTCTGCGCTTCCCGGCTTCGATCAGAAGCTCGTCGGTTGCCAGCCTTTTCCGTTGGAGGTTCGCCTGTATAAAACCATACTTGGATTCTGCCTGGGTGCCCTTAGCAGTACGCTACGGCGGACCGTGCCAGTAGATCCCACCTCTTTCTAACCGGACAATCCTCACTGAATGCATTGTGCTCGGCATCTTCAAGTCCCTGTCCAGAGCAGTTCTTGCACTTGGGCTGCACTCCAGATAGCCAGTCTGCACATTCCGCTCTGAGATGGGGACCCCCGCAGTGGCTACAACTGTCGGCCGGCTCCCTACAGAAGCGCTTGCCATGGCCGTATCCGAGGCAGCGCGTGCATTGTACTAGTGGCGTCTGGTCTTCCACTTTGATCCGCTGTAGGTCGATGTGAAGACTCCCTAGGTCTATCGCCTTACGCCATATGTCCGGGGAGGTGCCGATCACAACGTGATTCAGGTGAGGATTTCGTACTTTTTTCCTGAATTTAACTTCAATACGGTCGTCCCCCTCGCCGAGGCCATGGAACAGCTCCTTATTCTGGTTCCGAAGAGCCCTCACCACATCCTCATCTGAGTTTATGGTGAGGACATTCTTCAGGACCAGAAGCGGGTCCTTGTTCCGGATGTCCTCGACGACGAGGTCGGCCGTTTTTCTACTCAGTCGGTCCTTCACCTTGTCTCTTTCCTGTTTGGTCCCAAAGCCAATTATAACCTTTCGGTCCCTGGCTTTACGAACCCTCTCCACTTTCACCCACCCCTCCTTCGCATCTACCGCCTCCCTCACCCTATTAAGGATGGCCTCGCCAGTCTCCGACTCGTTATTTGACGAAACCACCACTGAGTGGAGGGTATCGCGCCTCTGTTGAGGACTCTTTGAAGCAGCCACGCTAGCGTAGGTGACCGCCGGTATCTGCTTTATCACCTCAGCATGGTTATCCATCCGAGTGCTCAACTCGATCATCTTTTGCGTGTTTTGCGCTAACAGCAGCGCATGGTTGTCCAGCGCTGAAATCAAACGATCCTGGTTGATGGTAGTCTGTGGGGGGGTGTCAATGGAGCCCTCCGTTTCGTCGGTGCCTTTTACCTCAGAGTTGCCTACCTTTTTGCTTGGCTTTTTTGCGTCGTCCTCAGCCTCTCTCACAAGAGCATAAAGACGTGATAAGGCTTTGGTGACCTCCACCTTTATCTCCGTCTTTATGTTCCTCGAGTTTTTGAGGTGAAGCTTCGCAGATGTAAGGCAAGCCCGCGCCTCTGACATCCTGTCCTTGTACGTCGCTTTCGCCGGTGATGGAGTTTTAGTGAAGGTCTTACTTGTTGGCGTAGACGTCACCTCAGGATTTAAGACCTTCTGATCCACAGTACCAGACTGTGTCTGCGTCTTTATGTTTGAGCTTGATTTAGAGGTCGTAGCTTCGGAGCTCATCGCCTCCCACTCTCCAGTTCTACGCCTCACGTTGCTGTCCATATTTGACTTAGGAGGTGGCGCCTTTGCTCCCGACGTTTTACTAAGTGGAGTTCTACTCAGCATGTCTTTTACCCAAAAATACAACCTCGTATAAAGGAGTTACGTCAAGCAAGAGCGCGAGCTGTTAGTGTTGTAAAAGTTGTAAAAGCTACAACTCGCGCTATGGGTCAGGGGTAAAAGTAAGAAACAAAGTCACTGGCGGTGTTCTTCAGATGGAAAGGGTAAACAATGTGGAATTTAAATTAAACAATAAGGAGTTAATTTCCGTCAAAATAGAAAAAATTGTCAATTTGACTCTTTGTAGAGTCAGTCTCTACACAGAATTACAGTGCACTATGCAGTGCAGGTCTTATTGCTAACTTATACTAATATAATGTAAAAATAAAGAATTTTTTGCGCAAGCCCTTTCTGGCTCTATGTAGAGCAATAAAGCCCCACCCAAGGGATAGCTCTCCCCGAGCCCTACACGGGGACACCAAGCACGCCTCGCCAGCCCCAAGGGGTCCGGAGATACGACCGGTTTCAGTTTTCGGTACCAAAACCAAGATGGCCGCCAAAAACCGGTACCAGGCAGTATCTCAGGAACCAGTGGTCCGATCGAGACGCGGTTTTCTTCCCCGTGGAAGGCCCCCAGAGACGCTCCGTTGGAGTCTGATTTCAGGAGGATCTGACACCTGAAAATTTTTCAGGGTGAAAGTGTCCCGAATCCTCCTGAAAACCAACTCGTTGGGTAGAGCTTTGACCGGGCTCCCTCTCAGAGAAAACCCCAGTACTCTACGACTTGCCGTTCCGGAGATATCGGAGTTGGAAATTTTCCAAGATGGCGGCCAGAACTGTCAAAGTCAGTTTTTGACCGCCAATAACTCCGCTCCCGGTGGTCGCAGAACAGTGGGACTTTCACTGTCCGGCTTCGCTCTGTCTCTTCTAACCGTTGCTACCGCTTCCAGGAGACGAATTTTTCAGGGCCTGAAATGGCCTGAAACCTAGAGGGGCGGGTAGACAATGAGCCCTCGGGTCTACCGAAGAAAACCGCAGGTCTCTACGACTCCTAGTTCCTCAGCTATGACGGCTTAAAGAAAACCAAGATGGCCGCCGAGCTGTCAAACTCCAACTTTAGGAGTTGATAACTTTGGAACCAGGCCTCGCAGAGCCACCGGACTTTCTCCAGGAGTGTTCCCTTTACCTCCTCTTGCTCCCTAAAGCGTTTCCAACTCAAAAACCTTGTATGCGCCAGAAATCAAAAATTTTGATGGGAGCGTGTAGTGGCCGAAAAACAAGAGCTAGATAAGTTTTTCTCAAGTTTCTACGACCAAAGGTTCGGGAGATAACTTAGGTTTAAAATCTGGTACCTAAATACAAAATGGCCGAAAAAGTTCAAAATCTTTAATTTTAATAATTTCCGACCCGCGCGAAGGCTTAGGTCGGATAATATACCCACTCCAAACACAGTCCCGCGGTCGGAAATGATTAAAAATAATTAATTTAGGATTTATAGCAAAATTTAGAAAAAATTTAATAACTCCCGAACGGTTGGTCGAAAAATTATGGAAAAATATATGTAAAATAGAGAATGAGATGGCGCACAAGACACAATAATTCAAAATAACAATATGCAAAAAATACAAAGAGTGGAGACTAAAAACGAAAAATTTGGTTTTTTGAAAATAAATTGAAGTCCCCGGGTCCAAAAAATTTTTCTAAATGACAGTTTACGTTCTACTATCTAGCGCGCAAATAATTGCGGCAGCAGAGTCCGCGCGTCTCAAATAGGTTAGGCGCTATTTGAGTCACAATTTTGAAAACTAAAATATTTATAAAAGTTAAACAAAAAGTGGTAAAAATCTAGGGCTTGCGGTTCCGGGCTGTGTTCTCCGCCGCTCAGGTCCCCGCCAAGTCTCAAGTCTCTGGTGCCACTGGAAGGGTGACCACGCCGCCACGTGCTTTTTGTTTTTCTTCGTTTTCCGCCGGATTTCCTCAGCGGAAAAATCCGCGAGTTAGCTCGGCGGATAGAGGGCGCTGAGGCGCGCACGACGATGTGCCGCAACAGATAGGTCGCAGCGACTAATCGCGCGCCGCACGCAGTTAAAGTTGATTTTTTCGAGTTAACCTCTAAAAGTGAGGTTATTTTGCGGGAAAATTCACAGTTTTCACTTTTCGCACTGGATTTCACTTCGCCCACATGCGCGTTGGTGAGACGATTAAACTGGTGTATCGCACTTGTCGCTACGGCTAAAATTGCCACTTTTATTGAATTTTAAGTGCGGAACAAGGTAAATTCGTGGCGTTCGGGTGAGCGGATGGAACGCAACTCGGTTAGGTTAGGTTAGGTTAGGTTAGGTTAGGTTAGGTTAGGTTAGGTTAGGTTAGGTTAGGTTAGGTTAGGTTAGGTTAGGTTAGGTTAGGTTAGGTTAGGTTAGGTTAGGTTAGGTTAGGTTAGGTTAGGTTAGGTTAGGTTAGGTTAGGTTAGGTTAGGTTAGGTTAGGTTAGGTTAGGTTAGGTTAGGTTAGGTTAGGTTAGGTTAGGTTAGGTTAGGTTAGGTTAAGGCAAAATTTGATGTTCCTAAGGCAAAATTTGATGTTCCTAAGGCAAAATTTGATGTTCCTAAGGCAAAATTTGATGTTCCTAAGGCAAAATTTGATGTTCCTAAGGCAAAATTTGATGTTCCTAAGGCAAAATTTGATGTTCCTAAGGCAAAATTTGATGTTCCTAAGGCAAAATTTGATGTTCCTAAGGCAAAATTTGATGTTCCTAAGGCAAAATTTGATGTTCCTAAGGCAAAATTTGATGTTCCTAAGGCAAAATTTGATGTTCCTAAGGCAAAATTTGATGTTCCTAAGGCAAAATTTGATGTTCCTAAGGCAAAATTTGATGTTCCTAAGGCAAAATTTGATGTTCCTAAGGCAAAATTTGATGTTCCTAAGGCAAAATTTGATGTTCCTAAGGCAAAATTTGATGTTCCTAAGGCAAAATTTGATGTTCCTAAGGCAAAATTTGATGTTCCTAAGGCAAAATTTGATGTTCCTAAGGCAAAATTTGATGTTCCTAAGGCAAAATTTGATGTTCCTAAGGCAAAATTTGATGTTCCTAAGGCAAAATTTGATGTTCCTAAGGCAAAATTTGATGTTCCTAAGGCAAAATTTGATGTTCCTAAGGCAAAATTTGATGTTCCTAAGGCAAAATTTGATGTTCCTAAGGCAAAATTTGATGTTCCTAAGGCAAAATTTGATGTTCCTAAGGCAAAATTTGATGTTCCTAAGGCAAAATTTGATGTTCCTAAGGCAAAATTTGATGTTCCTAAGGCAAAATTTGATGTTCCTAAGGCAAAATTTGATGTTCCTAAGGCAAAATTTGATGTTCCTAAGGCAAAATTTGATGTTCCTAAGGCAAAATTTGATGTTCCTAAGGCAAAATTTGATGTTCCTAAGGCAAAATTTGATGTTCCTAAGGCAAAATTTGATGTTCCTAAGGCAAAATTTGATGTTCCTAAGGCAAAATTTGATGTTCCTAAGGCAAAATTTGATGTTCCTAAGGCAAAATTTGATGTTCCTAAGGCAAAATTTGATGTTCCTAAGGCAAAATTTGATGTTCCTAAGGCAAAATTTGATGTTCCTAAGGCAAAATTTGATGTTCCTAAGGCAAAATTTGATGTTCCTAAGGCAAAATTTGATGTTCCTAAGGCAAAATTTGATGTTCCTAAGGCAAAATTTGATGTTCCTAAGGCAAAATTTGATGTTCCTAAGGCAAAATTTGATGTTCCTAAGGCAAAATTTGATGTTCCTAAGGCAAAATTTGATGTTCCTAAGGCAAAATTTGATGTTCCTAAGGCAAAATTTGATGTTCCTAAGGCAAAATTTGATGTTCCTAAGGCAAAATTTGATGTTCCTAAGGCAAAATTTGATGTTCCTAAGGCAAAATTTGATGTTCCTAAGGCAAAATTTGATGTTCCTAAGGCAAAATTTGATGTTCCTAAGGCAAAATTTGATGTTCCTAAGGCAAAATTTGATGTTCCTAAGGCAAAATTTGATGTTCCTAAGGCAAAATTTGATGTTCCTAAGGCAAAATTTGATGTTCCTAAGGCAAAATTTGATGTTCCTAAGGCAAAATTTGATGTTCCTAAGGCAAAATTTGATGTTCCTAAGGCAAAATTTGATGTTCCTAAGGCAAAATTTGATGTTCCTAAGGCAAAATTTGATGTTCCTAAGGCAAAATTTGATGTTCCTAAGGCAAAATTTGATGTTCCTAAGGCAAAATTTGATGTTCCTAAGGCAAAATTTGATGTTCCTAAGGCAAAATTTGATGTTCCTAAGGCAAAATTTGATGTTCCTAAGGCAAAATTTGATGTTCCTAAGGCAAAATTTGATGTTCCTAAGGCAAAATTTGATGTTCCTAAGGCAAAATTTGATGTTCCTTTGCGGATACTGACGGCTAGCCTTGCGATTTTTTGGTGTTTTTCGATTGATTCGGATAAAAGACGACCCCGGCTTTCATCCCCTGACTCGATTTCTACCCTCACATGATAATTGGCTTTTTTATTACGGACTTTTGATTTTTCATACGGATTTTAATCGTTGTAAATCATTTGCTAACTTTTACTATTTGGCGCTTAATAGCTTCTATACCCGGTGACCTACCCCCACCAAATTCCTGTGGTGGGTAGAGGAGGGGAGGAAGCTATTAAGTTGTTAATTAGCACAGTTAACAACCAGTGGTTAATTAATTACAGATTTTTGAACTTAGGTCCAAAAATCTGCTAATTGCGCCGTCGAAATTTTTGAGCAATCTATAAAACCTATTATAGATTGCTCAAATTACGTCGTAGAGGCGTGATTTTGGTGGCGAAAGATAGGTTTTATTTTTCGCCCCACAATTGCCCTTGACGGCGGGGGGGTATCTCCGTCCTGAACGGAGATACGAATTTTTTAACGGATTTTCGAGCTTTTCATGCTGATTTTGGTTGGTTGAAGTGATTTTGCTAACTTTTACTATTTGGCGCTTAATAACTTCTATACCCGGTGACCTACCCCCACCAAATTCCTGTGGTGGGTAGAGGGGGGGAAGAAGTTATTAATTTGTTAATTAGCACAGCTAGCAACAAGCGGGGAATTAATTGTAGATTTTTGAAAAAGGGTCTAAAATCTCACAATTACGCCGTTGAAAACATTTGAGCAATATATAAAACCCTTGTAGATTGCTCAAATTACGTCGTAGAGGCGTGATTTTGGTGTCGAAAGATAGGTTTTATTTTTCGCCCAATAATTGCCCTTTACAGCGGGGGGGTATCTCCGCCCTGAAAGGAGATACGAAGTTTTTAAATTTCCGGACCGGCGAACTGCAACGGTGGTGAGTGGGAGCTCGCCGTTAAAGGTTTGTGTACATAGTTGGGCAAAAGTGTGGAATTACGGAAAAAATTCCACTTCTTCAGGGAAAGTTCCCGGAAGGTTCCAGAAGGAAGGGGGGGTCCCAGGGGGGGTCCCTTTTTCCACTTTTGGACATTTTAAAGACGGAAAAAAGGCCGAATTTCGAGGTTCGGAATTCCGAACTCGGAAAAATGTCTGAGGTAAACGAGGACTACACGGACGCCATGGAAATGGTGTCGAGCCCAATGAAAAGAGGAGCCTCGGAGGAACTGATTTTCGGGGGAGATACTGCCTCCCCGAAGGTTAACTCCGCGTCGAGAGGTGGACGCACCACAAAAGGAGGAATGGGAGCATACGCGGGGCTGGCTGCGGCAAAGGCCAAGTTGAGGGCGTATGACAGCGGGAATGAGGACTTCGTATCCCAGGCGGATAAGTTGAAGTCCTACCGCCTGGAGTACCCAGCTTTGCGCTCCCTCTCGCAAGGGAGGAGCAAGAAAGCGACGCAGAGGGAAAGGAGTCCCGTACACTCCGTCCATGTGTCCGACGTGTCGGACGATGAGGATGCGGACGATTCCCGCCAACCGTTGAGAGGACGCGACCCGGCTCTGGAGAATGACCGTTTGGTGTCCGAAGGAGCCGGGGCTGTGGAGTGCGCGCGCAAGGCGGCCCGCACGGTGCTGACGGAGGCTGCCAAGTCAGGCAACCTGAACGGCGTCGTGAGGGGAAATATTAATGCGGCATGCCGGGAGATCCTCCAGTGCATGGAGGACCTCGACAGCCGCACAGAAAGCGACGAAATCCGCAAACTAAAGGCGGACAATAAGAGGATGCGGGAGCAGCTAGCCTTGCTCATAGCGGAGACCAAGGCGCTTCGCACCGCATTCTCCGAGCGGCGGGAGACCCCCCGCCCCGCAGCCCCGGGACTCCCTGAAGGATTGCAGGAGGCGCTTGCGGTCCATTCTAGGGAGTTATTCCTCAGCCTGGGGAATATGATTAACGCTCGGCTCGAGGCGGTGGAGAAGCGCCTGCCGGCGGAACCCATCATGCGCCCCCCGCTAGCAGCGGACAGGGCCAGCCGGGCGCAAGTGGCCCCGAAAGCAGGGCAAGGGAAGAAGGCTGCTGGCGTTCGCTCTGCCAGCCAGCCCGAACCCAGGCCATCGCCACAAGTGGCGAACGAGCCCAAAAGACAGGCCAAGGCTCAGGCTAAGGCCCAGCCTAAGGCACAGCCCAAGGCACAGCCCAAGGCTCAACCTAAGCCGAAGGGGGGCGCAAGGAGCCAGGCTCAAACTCAGCCGGAGCCGGTGCCTTCCACTTCCACGAGCACGCCGAAACCCAATGCGCAGCCCTCCTGGACTGAAGTGGTAAAGAGGAAGGCGAAGGCCAAGAAGCCTCAACCTCAGGCCGCTGGGGCCAAAAAGCCTGTGGGGGCTAAGCTGTCAACCCCCAAAAGCTCTGCGGTGATAATCACCCTGAAGCCGGACGCCAAGGTCTCGTACCTCGAGGCGATGCAGAGGGCCACTGCGTCGCTCAAGCTTGCGGAGGTAGGCCTCGAAAGCGTCCGGATTCGCAAATCGGCGACTGGGGCCCGCCTGATCGAGGTGCCGGGCGCAGACAGCGCCCGAGTTGCGGACGATTTGGCCGCCAAAATCGAAGGGATTATCGGGGAAGTGGCAACTGTCAACCGACCTTTCAAGACAGCGGACCTCCGAGTTACCGGCTTCGATGAGTCGGTAACCTCGGAGGATGTCAGGACGGCGGTGGTCCTCAAGGGTGGTTGTGCACTGGACCAAACCAAGGTGGGGCCTATTCGGATCCTCGCGAATAGCACTGGATCGGTGCTGGTGCGGTGCCCGGTGGCCGCCGCCAAAAAGCTGGTACAGGAGGGAAAGCTGTTGGTTGGCTGGTCATCAGCCAAGGTAGCGACCCTGGAGCCCCAACCCATGCGGTGCTACAGGTGCATGGGGACGGGCCACACGAGGGCGCGGTGTCCGTCGGCAATTGAGAGGGGAGATGTGTGCTTCCGGTGCTCTAGGCCGGGACACAGAGCTTCGGAATGTGAGGCGGACCCCTTCTGCGGCGTGTGCCATCATGCCAAGCGCCCGGCGGGACATGTCATGGGGGGACGCTCGTGTGCTCCACCCCCCACAAAAGGACGTGACGAGGCCCCGCAAAAACCCGCCGCTGCCGCAACGCACGACGAAGAGGAGAACCGCATGGATGTCTAAATGCCAGTACACCGACAACATTTAGACATCCTGCAGTGTAACCTAAACCACTCCGCCCGCGCTCAAGACTTGCTCATGCAGGTCATGGCGGAGTGGGGGTTGGCCTTGGCGGTTGTTGCGGAGCCCTACTTTGCTCCCCCCCAACCCAACTGGGTTGGGGATACTGAGGGAACAGTGGCTATGGTGGTGCCGACCACAGGGTTCTTCCCTCCTCTGTCCCGGGTTGAAAGCGGGCCGGGGTACGTGGCAGCCAAATGGGGGAAGACAGTCGTTGTTGCGACGTACTTCTCCCCCAATAAGCCGTTATCGGACTTCGAGGCGTACCTCGAGGAGTTAGGGCGAGTGGTGGGGAGAGCCGCCCCAGCCCAGGTGATAGTGATGGGGGACCTGAACGCCAAGAGCGCCGCGTGGGGTTCCCCCATCACTGACCCGAAGGGGGTCGTACTAGGAGACTGGGTGGTGGCTGCCGGGCTAGAGGTGTTGAACCGGGGCGACGCCAACACGTGCGTGCGTCGGCAGGGTGGGTCCATCGTGGATGTCACGTTTGCGACCCCTGCCCTCGCCGCACGGGTGAGTGATTGGCGCGTCCTGGAAGAAGAAGAGACTCTCTCCGATCACCGGTACATCCGGATGACGGTCTCCGCCTCACCGTCATCGCAGCTGCAATCGCAGCCGCCTGTGGGAGCGACGACTTTCCCACGATGGGTCTTGGCGAAATTTGATGCGGGCATGGCCGAGGAGGCAGCCATCGTACAGACGTGGCGTACCCCCCCAGCCAGCGACCTGGGCGTGGAAGGGAAGGCGGCCCGATTCCAGGAATCCATGACGGCGGTGTGTGACGCTGCAATGCCGCGAATCCGCAGATTGCCGGCCAAAACAAGCGTGTATTGGTGGTCCGAAGAAATCGCGAATCTTCGGGCCGCCAGTAACCGCGCCCGCCGTGCATACACACACTGCAGGCGAAGGAGGTCACACACCGCAGAGGAGGAGGAGCTGCTGCACAGCGCGCTCCAGGAGGCGAAGCGGGTCCTACAGCTGGCGATCTCGAAGGCGAAGGACGCCGCCTATGAGGAGTTCCTGGCCACGCTCGACAGGGATCCATGGGGGCGCCCCTTCAAGATGGTGCGCAACAAAATGAAGCGTGCCCCCCCTATGGATTCCCTTGAGCCAGAGCTCCTCAACAGAGTCGTGGAGGCCCTCTTTCCGCCGGCGCCAGACTTCGATCCCCCGAGGCTAGCGCCCCCCTCGGAGGACCAGGAGGAACCCCCCGTCCCGAGAGTCAATGAGGACGAATTTATGTGGCTGAGGGACCGTCTCCGGGCCTGTAAAAAGGCTCCGGGCCCGGACGGGGTACCAGCGAGGATAATTCCCCTTGCCCTGAAGCACCTGGGGGGGCACTTTAGAGACCTGCTCGACGAGTGCCTCCAGGTCGGACACTTCCCCAGAGTGTGGAAAGAGGGACGGCTCGTCCTCCTACCCAAGCCGGGACAGTCACCGAACTCGCCCTCCGGCCATCGCCCCATCGTCCTACTGAACGAGTCGGGAAAGGCGCTGGAGAGAGTGATTTCCTGGAGGATACTCGGTCATCTGCGGGACACCGGCCCAAACCTGAGCGACAATCAGTTCGGGTTTCGGGCAGGCCGGTCAACGGTGGACGCGATAAGGGCGCTGAAGGATTTCAGCGACCTGGCAACCAGCAAAGGGGAGGGAGTGGTGGCGGTATCGCTGGATATCGCCAACGCGTTCGGCTCCCTCCCATATGCGGTCATAAAGGAAGCCATGCGCTACCACCAACTGCCGGCATACATACAGAAGATCGTAGGGCACTACCTTGAGGATAGGGTAGTGCTCTACGATCACGGTGGGAGGCGAATGAGCCGGCCCATGGCCTGCGGGGTCCCCCAAGGTTCCGTACTAGGCCCTTTGTTATGGAACCTTGGGTTTGACTACGTGATACGCGGAGTGCAGCTTCCCCGCATGACCACCATCTGTTATGCCGACGACACGATGGTGGCCGTCCGGGGAAGCGAAATGACGGAAACCCTTCGCAGGGCGACGGTCGCAGTGGAGCTGGTGGTCGACCGTATCAAGGCGCTAGGCCTAAAGGTGTCGGTCTCCAAAACCGACGCCATGGTTTTCGGGGCGCCCAGATGGCGTATCCCGTCGGACACCACGCTCACAATTGGCGGAGAGCCTGTCCGGGTCAAGGCCAATATCAAATATCTTGGCCTTGTCCTGGACAGGAAGTGGGATTTTAGCGAGCACTTCACCAGGCTCGCCCCCAAGCTGGTGGGTGCCGCGTCGGCACTGGGCCGGCTATTGCCGAACCTAGGAGGGCCGAGCATGCCGTGCCGCAGGTTATACGCGGGTGTGGTCCGGAGCATGGCGCTTTATGGTGCTCCGATCTGGGCCGACCGGCTGACGCAGAAAGGTAGGGCCCTTCTGCGACGCCCACAGAGGGTGTGTGCCACCCGCATGATTCGCGCCTATGTGACGGTGGCACATATGGCTGCCTGCCTCATAGCCGGTACACCTCCCTGGGATGTCGACGCCAAAGCCATGGCGGAGTCGTACAGGGAGCAGAAAGAGGCCATAGCTAGAGGAGACAGGCAGGCTCCGGCGGAGATCCTGCACGCCCGCCGACAGACGGAGAGGCGGATGCGAGACAGATGGAAGGAGGAGCTGGAGGATTGCCGATATGGAACGAGAACCATAGCGGCAATCCTCCCACACATGGATTTATGGCTCGACAGAGGGAACGGGATCATAACCCACAGACTCACCCAGATCCTGACGGGGCACGGGTGTTTTGGCCATTATCTGCACCGCATCGGCAGAGAGGAGACTGCCGAGTGTCACAACTGCGGTGCGGATGATGATACGGCCCACCACACCCTGGCAGAGTGCCCGTGCTGGGATTATGAGCGTGGCGAGCTCATGGCAGCACTAGATGGACGGACAGACTTGTCGCTCCACAGCATAGTGGAAGCTATGCTTGGGGGCGACGAGGACTGGGAGGAGGTAGCCTCCTTTTGTGAAGCAATAATGCTCCAAAAGGAGGCGGAGGAACGGGAGCGCGAGGAGTGTGTCCACGCGCCCCCGTTCCGGCGCAGACGAACGGGGCGAAGGCGGCGGCAATTTGCTGCCCGCTTGAACCCTTAGTGGGACCAGCGGGTAGGGGACGGGGGTCCTCCACCTGCATTGCACGGTCCCACACGTCTGGGGGCGGAGTCGAAGCGTTGCGACTCCTCCCTCCTTGGTGCGGGTAGTCCCGGCGAAAGCCGGGGCAGGCTGGGGGGCGTCGTCGGCTCGAATCCTCGGGATCCCACGGCGCCTACCTTAACCCAGCGAGTGGTCAATGCCGTAGTGTTTTTAGTGGGTATGCTCCCCCCTCCCCTTCCCGCAGGGGAAGAGGACGGGGGAGAGAGCCCCACATAACCGCCCGGCCCCCCCCGGGGCCGGGGGTACTCGTAAATGGGTTTTCACTACGTTAAAAAAAAAAAAAAAAAAAAAAAAAAAAAAAAAAAAAAAAAAAAAAAAAAAAAAAAAAAAAAAAAAAAAAAAAAAAAAAAAAAAAAGGTTAGGTTAGGTTAGGTTAGGTTAGGTTAGGTTAGGTTAGGTTAGGTTAGGTTAGGTTAGGTTAGGTTAGGTTAGGTTAGGTTAGGTTAGGTTAGGTTAGGTTAGGTTAGGTTAGGTTAGGTTAGGTTAGGTTAGGTTAGGTTAGGTTAGGTTAGGTTAGGTTAGGTTAGGTTAGGTTAGGTTAGGTTAGGTTAGGTTAGGTTAGGTTAGGTTAGGTTAGGTTAGGTTAGGTTAGGTTAGGTTAGGTTAGGTTAGGTTAGGTTAGGTTAGGTTAGGTTGAGGAAAAATTTGAGCTGATTGAGGAAAAATTTGAGCTGATTGAGGAAAAATTTGAGCTGATTGAGGAAAAATTTGAGCTGATTGAGGAAAAATTTGAGCTGATTGAGGAAAAATTTGAGCTGATTGAGGAAAAATTTGAGCTGATTGAGGAAAAATTTGAGCTGATTGAGGAAAAATTTGAGCTGATTGAGGAAAAATTTGAGCTGATTGAGGAAAAATTTGAGCTGATTGAGGAAAAATTTGAGCTGATTGAGGAAAAATTTGAGCTGATTGAGGAAAAATTTGAGCTGATTGAGGAAAAATTTGAGCTGATTGAGGAAAAATTTGAGCTGATTGAGGAAAAATTTGAGCTGATTGAGGAAAAATTTGAGCTGATTGAGGAAAAATTTGAGCTGATTGAGGAAAAATTTGAGCTGATTGAGGAAAAATTTGAGCTGATTGAGGAAAAATTTGAGCTGATTGAGGAAAAATTTGAGCTGATTGAGGAAAAAATTTGAGCTGATTGAGGAAAAATTTGAGCTGATTGAGGAAAAATTTGAGCTGATTGAGGAAAAATTTGAGCTGATTGAGGAAAAATTTGAGCTGATTGAGGAAAAATTTGAGCTGATTGAGGAAAAATTTGAGCTGATTGAGGAAAAATTTGAGCTGATTGAGGAAAAATTTGAGCTGATTGAGGAAAAATTTGAGCTGATTGAGGAAAAATTTGAGCTGATTTGGAGGACGCGTTTCACTAGATCACTCAAATTTATTACTTGCCTTGGGAAATTTCCAAATTTTTTTAGCTATTCGCCTTCCGCATTAGCCAGTCGATCTTTCGGTCTTTTTTCGGAGTTTCTAGCTTATCTGGATCTCACAAAATTAATTTTTGAAGTTTTCGGCCAAAACTCTTCAAGTTTTGCGGTCAGGAAATTTCAAAACCCTTTTCTTTGCTTTTTTCGAAAATTCATAATTAATTGTAGATTTAACTTTTTTAACTTCTTTTTGTTGGGAAAAATAGCGAAAAAATAGCTCTGTCGTTTGCCGCTTTCCGAATAATTTTTGGACTCACCAGTCAAAAGTTATTCGGAAACTAAACTTTGGCAACATTGCTATTAGATTCGCCATAGGAGTCGGGGACTTTTTTGATAAGTTTGTCGACACTTTCAAAAAATCGCCACTCCTGTGTCTTAACGGTCAGAGATTTGGTAGTTAGTGGGTCACATAGGGGGTAGCTTGCGCCGCCTAACGGCACCCCACACGACCCTATAGCTACTATAGTCTCGTCAGAATCTGGGGAAAACTACCAATTTTTTGATAAGTTGGTAATTTTCCACGGTTCGGACTTGACCGTTTTTGGTTAGGTTTTGTCCTTCTGACGAAACCAACCGGTGAGGGGGGGGTTTTGTAGTGGGGGAGGGTGTACGAACCTGAAAGGGTTCTGGGGGGGGGTTCCGATTGGGAATCGGACGGGAGGGGGGGGAACTATGGGCGACCGTAGTTCCGGTTTTAGGGGCGGGGGTAACTCCGGAACGGGGGGAGTTACGGGGGGGGTTTGTTCAGGGGAAAGGGGGGCCGGTTCATCGGCCATCTCTGGGGGGGGGCAGGGGAAAACTTGCTTGAGCGGTTCACCCGCTGGGAATTTTTCGCCGGAGGCAGCCGGAGATCGGCTGAATTTTTCCTCCAAGTTGCGGAGTGCGAAAAGGGGGTCGGTTGGCTCCCTTGTCAGCGCCACCGCGGCGGACACGGCCTCCCTGTCGGAGGCCGGCGAGTGGGCGGAGGCTGAGGCTGAATCCGACCGACAGGTCACAATCGAGGACGCGTCGGAGACCTCTGGAATGGAGGAAGACGAGGAGACTGTTCCGCTCAGCCTCCTGAAGGGCCCCAAAGGAGACGCTAGAAGGGCTCTTCTGAAAAGAGCTAAGTCCAGCGGTGCGGAAGAGGTGATTCCCGCAAAGGTTAAAACCTCAACCAGGGGAGGACATGGCAAGCGCAGCATGGGCGCCCACGCCTTCATGGCCTCGGCACGGAGGAAGTTGGAGGGTCTCGGCAGCGACGAAGACTCCAACGACGAGGAAGACCAGGGCGACAGTACCTACCGCCCCAAACAACCTCTCCGGAGGAAGTCGCCCAAGGGCGATCAAGACGCCCGCACTCCTCAACAGAAGTGTAGGGAGGAGCTCGCCGCCGCCGCCCTCCGCAGCGTTCTCTCCATCCGGGGGAACGTTGCCAAGTGCGGCAACATCAATGGGAGGATAAAGGGCCTCCTGAATGATGCGGCCGCCGAGGCTTTTGAGGCCATCGAAGAACTGCGCGTGGTCTCCCCTACCGAGGAGCAGCGCAGACTCCGGGCGGACAACTCCAGGCTCGCGAGGGAGCTGGAAATAGTCCGCTCGGAGCTGAGAGCCTTTAAGGAGGCATACGCGGAGGCGCAAGGCACAGCCTCCGTAGTGCGCAGGGAGGCCGCAGTAGCTGAAGAGAGGGGAGGGCTGAAAGAGGCCATGGAAGAGCTCAGGCGTGACCTGTTGACGTCCCTAGGCGGGATGATCAACGCCCGCCTGGGGGAGATGGAGGCGCGCCTCCCGCCGGAGCCCGTCCTCAGACCGCCGCTCGCTGCGGACAGGAGGACGGCGCCCCCACCACGTCCCAGGGCCCAGCCGAACCTGGCAGGAGGGGCCACGAGGGAACCTCTGAAGGCAGCACAGCCGAAGGCGAGGCAGGCGGCAATCCCTACGCCTCCGCCTCCTCCTCCACCCCAGCCAGCCCAAAATGGCAAAAAGGCGGGGGGAGGGGCAGGCCCGAGATCGGCTCAGAAGCCGAAGACGGCGGAGCGTCCTAGTCATGCTCCGCCAAATCCGCCGAATGCCCCCCCCAAGGCGGGCACGAGCGGCGAGAGGGGACCACAACCCCAAGCCGCGCCCCAGGAAGCTCCTTGGTCGGAAGTGGTGAGGAGGAAGGGGAAGGGGAAGAAGGCGAGCGCCACCTCCCCGACCACCCCCCCCAAGACGACCCCCAAGCCGAAAGCGGTGAAGGTGGTGGTGCCCCGTACGGCAGCCGTGGTGCTGACCCTCAAAGAGGGAGCACAGAGGGGGGGCAAGCTGGCCACGTACACCGACCTTATGGTGTGGGCCAGGGCTGGCGTAAAGCTGGCCGACCTCGGTTTGGAGTCGGTCCAGCTAAGGAAGACGATGACCGGCTCCAAAATGCTGGAAATAAGGGGAGACACCCCCGAAGCCACCGCGGACCGCATGGCGGAAAAGCTCCGCGAGGCGGTAGGGGACGTAGCCGAGATTACCCGGCCCACGAAATTCGCCGAGCTCAAGCTCACGGGGCTTGACGAAACTGTGGGTCGGGACGAAGTAGCGGCGGCCATTGCGGCCAAAGGGGGCTGCCACGTGGCCCTCGTGAAGGTCGGGGCCCTCAGCGAGAGAGGCTGGGGGCGGGGCACTGTCTTCGTACGGTGCCCAGCGACGGCCGCCAAAGAAGTGGCGAAGGAGGGCCACGTCCAGGTGGGATGGTCGAGGGCCGCCGTGACGCCCCTTGTGGCCCTGCCCATGCGCTGTTTTAAGTGCATGGCGCTGGGCCACACCAGGGCCACGTGCCCTTCCGCAGCGGAGCATGGGGCCAAGTGCTTCCGCTGCGGCGAGGAGGGGCACCGCGCGGCTAGCTGCGAGGAGAAGCCCAAATGCGCAGTGTGCGCAGCAGCGGGCCGGCCACATGGCCACGTAATGGGTGGGGACAAATGTGCCCCCCCAAGCGTAAAGGGAAAGGCCCAGGTCCACGCGACCCAGGCCCGCACCCCAGTGGACAGCCAGAAGGCACGAGAGGAACTCGCAATGCAGGTGTCTTAATGCCAGCACACCTGCATTGCGAGATTCTGCAGACGAACGTTAACCACTCCGCCAGGGCCCAAGATCTGCTCATGCAGGCCATGGCGGAGTGGGGAATAGCGGTTGCGGCGGTGGCGGAACCTTATTACGTTCCGCCCCAACCGAACTGGGCCGGATCTCCTGACGGCCTCGCGGCTATTGTGGTCCCCACGAATGAGAACTCCCCCCCCCTCCACAAGATCGGAGCAGGCCCGGGGTACGTGGCGGCCAAGTGGGGAACGACCGCAGTGATCGCGGTCTATTTCTCCCCCAACAGGCCGCTGGCGGCCTTCGAGGCCTTCCTCGCAGATCTAGGAAGGGCTGTAAGGGGGGCTGCCCCAGCGCAGATGCTGGTGATGGGGGACTTCAACGCCAAAGGCGCGGCGTGGGGTTCCCCCATCACAGACTTGAGAGGGGCCAAGCTGGAGGGATGGGCGGCGGCTGTCGGGCTAGAAGTTGTCAACCGAGGAGACACGGATACGTGCGTGCGTAGGCAGGGGGGGTCCATCGTGGACATAACGTTCGCGACCCCTGCCCTAGCCGCGCGTATCGCGGACTGGCGCGTCCTCGAGGACGTCGAGACCCTCTCCGACCACCGCTATATTCGGATGAGGGTCTCCGCCTCACAGCCGACGCAGCCGCAGCCGCCGACAGGGAGGAGGTCGACCTTCCCGCGCTGGGTCCTCTCCAGGTTCGACCCCGGCATGGCGGAGGAGGCGGCGGTGGTAGAGGCTTGGTGCGCCCCCCCACCCGACGACCTGGACATCGACGGGAAGGCGACCCGCTTCCGCGAGGCGCTCACCGCGGTGTGCGACGCGGCCATGCCCCGGATGCGAAGGCTCCCGGACAAAACGGGGGTCTACTGGTGGTCCGAGGATATAGCCAATCTTCGGGCCGCCAGCAACCGCGCGCGCCGCGCCTACACCCGCTGCAGGCGGAGAGTGGCGCACACGGCCGCCGAGGAGGAGGTCCTTTACAGGGCCCTCAAGGAGGCCAAGGAGACCCTCCAGCTAGCGATCTCCAAGGCCAAGGACGCCGCACACGAGGAGTTCCTGGCCACGCTGGAGAGGGACCCATGGGGGCGCCCGTACAAGATGGTGCGGGAAAAGGTAAAGCGCGCCCCCCCCATGGACTCCCTGGAGCCGGGGCTCCTCGATAGGATCATCGGCGTCCTTTTCCCTCCGGCGCCGGACTTCGAGCCTCCGAGGATGGTGACCCCCTCGGAGGAGCAAAGAGGAGATCCCATACCCAGGGTAAACGACGACGAAATGATGTGGATCACGGACCGCCTCCGGGCATGTAAAAAGGCCCCAGGCCCGGACGGCGTGCCCGCGAGGGTGATACCCATCGCCCTTAAATACCTCGGGGAGCGCTTCAGGGACCTCCTGGACCAGTGTCTGCAGGAGGGGCGCTTCCCGCAGGTATGGAAAGAGGGGCGGCTGGTACTTATTCCCAAGCCGGGGGGCTCGCCTGACTCGCCCTCAGGCCATCGACCCATCGTCCTGCTGGACGAGTGCGGGAAGGCGCTGGAGCGGGTGATCTCCTCCCGAATCCGCAGCCACCTGGAGGAGGTCGGCCCTAACATATCGGACCACCAGTTTGGCTTCAGGGCGGGCCGGTCGACGATCGACGCCCTGAAAATGCTAAAAGATTTTAGCGACCTAGCGGCCAGCAAGGGGGAGGGGGTGGTGGCGGTATCGTTAGATATCGCCAACGCCTTCGGCACCCTCCCCTACTCCGTGATCATGGAGTCTCTGAGGTACCACCGGATCCCGTGGTACCTCCAGAGGATCATAGGGCACTACCTGGAGGGAAGGGTAGTGCTCTATGATCACGGCGGCAGGCGCAGGAGCCGGCCTATGGCGTGCGGGGTCCCCCAAGGTTCCATACTCGGCCCACTACTATGGAACCTTGGGTTTGACTGGGCGATCCGGGGAGTGCAACTTCCCCGTATGACCACCATCTGCTACGCCGATGACACGATGGTGGCCGTCCGGGGAAGGGACCGGCAGGAAACCCTGCGCAGGGCGGCTGTTGCGGCCGAGCTGGTCGTTGACCGCATCAGCGCGCTCGGCCTGAGGGTCAACGTGCGGAAGACCGACGCCATGGTGTTTGGGGCCCCCGCCTGGCGCATCCCGGCCGACACCTCACTCCCGATCGGAGGAGAACCTGTCCAGGTCAAGGCCAACATAAAGTATCTTGGCCTTGTCCTGGACAGGAAGTGGGATTTTGGCGCCCATTTCGCCAAACTTGCCCCCCGGCTGGTGGGCACCGCGGCAGCCCTCGGCAGGTTACTGCCAAATAAGGGAGGGCCGCTCACGCCGTGCCGTAGGCTGTATGCCAACGTCGTACGGAGCATGGCCCTGTACGGCGCCCCGATATGGGCCAGCCGGTTAACGGGGAAGACGAGGGCCCTTCTCCGACGACCTCAGCGGACGTGCGCGGCTAGAATAGCCAGGGCGTACGTGACGGTAGCCCACATGGCGGCCTGCCTCATTGCGGGAACGCCACCCTGGGACCTCGACGCCGAAACCATGGCGGAAAGCTACTGGTCCCAGAGGGAGGCTCAGGCGAGGGGGGACAGGCCGGCCCCGGAGGAACTGCTCCACGCCCGCCGGCAAGCCCAGCGCAGAATGCGCGACAGGTGGAAAGAGGAGCTGGAGGACTGCCGCTATGGGACGCGCACTATAGCGGCCATCCTCCCCTCGCTCGATCTGTGGCTCGACAGGGAGTTTGGTACGATATCGTACCATCTCGTCCAAATCCTGTCGGGCCACGGATGTTTCGGCGCATATCTCCACCGTATCGGGAGAGAGAGCAGCCCGCAGTGCCACAACTGTGGGGCTGCAGAGGACACAGCCCAGCACACGCTGGAAGAGTGCCCATGCTGGGCTTACGAGCGCCGCCAACTGGTGGCGGCTATTGGACGGCAGGACTTGTCACTCCACAGCATAGTCTCGGCTATGCTGGATAGGGGTGACGAGTCCTGGGAGGAGGTGGCTTCCTTTTGTGAGTGCATCATGCTCCAAAAGGAAGCCGAGGAACGGGAGCGCGAGGAGTGCGTCCAGGCGCCCCCGTTCCGGCGCAGACGAGTGGGGCGAAGGCGGCGGCAGTTTGCTGCCCGCTTGAACCCCTAGTGGGACCAGCGGGTTGGGGACGGGGGTCCTCCACCTGCATTGCACGGTCCCACACGTCTGGGGGCGGAGTCGAAGCATTGCGACTCCTCCCTCCTTGGTGAGGTAGCCCCGGTGATTTTAACCAAAGCCGGGGCAGGCTGGGGGGCGTCGTCGGCTCGAATCCTCGGGATCCCAC
>OX421864.1:14786313-14980695 GCA_949127965.1 Pandemis corylana | reverse complement strand
ATATTTTATCCCGTGGGAAAATCGAAATAAAAGCATTCTATGTCCGCCTCCTGGTTTCTAAGCTACCTCCCTGCCAATTTTCAGCCCACACGGTTAAGCCGTTCTTGAGTTATAAACAGTCGTATTTTTATCCCGTGGGAAAATCGGGATAAGAAGTATCCTACATCCGTCTCCTGGTCCTAAGCTGCCTCCCTACCAATTCCCAACCAACTCGGTTAAGCCGTTCTTGAGTTATAAACAGTCGTATTTTTATCCCGTGGGAAAATCGGGATAACAAGTATCCTGTGTCCGTCTCCTGGTCCTGAGCTACCTCCCTGCCGATTTTCAGCCAAATCGGTTGAGCCGTTCGCGAGTTACAGACTATAGTCATATATTCATATGTTCATCCCAATTCCAAATTTGAGGTATCTAGGCTCATCGTACGCTAGAGCAGGGGAGTCACTTTAGAAAAAGATGTTTTATTCGGTAACTACTGATCGGAAAGATCTGAAATTTGGAATGTATGGTCTTTATTAGATGGGCTATCATATGCAATTTCAAAGTGGGGGGTAACAGGTTACACTTCCGAGTTATTGGGGGGAGAACTTTAGAAATTAAGAAACCAATCAAAATACCAGCCCGCTCAGCAGAGGGGGGTGGGGGGGTGGCTCCCGTGCACTAACATAGAACGTATTCAGACCTAATAATAATTAGCAATTTAAATTCTATGTTTGAAGCAAGTTCAGGCTTGTTTAAGCTTACACGTGTTACAATATTTCGTAATTAAAATGCATTTTAGTCAGAATTAACTGAGCTACAGAGATGGGACCAACACCAATCTTATTTTGGCCTAGCCCAGTATTTTGAAGAAGGCAAAGGGAAAAAAGTCAAAATGGAATTATATTTATGTAGATTAACACAAGTTGCCTCCGAGGCGGGGGACTTATTTCAGATATAATTACTTTACTCGAAAACTACTGCATAGAAAGTCAGAGATTTGGAATATATGATCTCTATTATCTACCAATTTTCATCCAAATCGGTTAAGCCATTCTTGAGTTATAAATTGTCGTATTTTATCCCGTGGGAAAATCGGGATAAAAATTATCCTATGTGCGTCTCCTGGTCCTAAGCTACCTCCCTACCAATTTCCAGCCAAATCTATTAAGCCGTTGTTGAGTTATAAACAGTCGTATTTTTATCCCGTGGGAAAATCAGGATAAAAAGTATCCTATGTCCGTCTCCTAGTCCTAAGCTACCTCCCTGCCAATTTTCAGCCAAATCGGTTAAGCCGTTCGCGAGTTACAGACTATAGTCGTAAATTCATATGTTCACCCCAATACCAAATTTGGGGTGTCTAGGCTCATCGTACGCTAGAGCAGGGGAGTCACTTTAGAAAAAGATGTTTTATTCGGTAACTACTGATCGGAAAGATCTGAAATTTGGAATGTGTAGTCTTTATTAGATGGGTTATCATATGCAATTTCGAAATGGGGGGTAACAGGTTACACTTCCGAGTTATGAGGGGGGGAAATTTAGAAATTAAGAAACCAATCAAAATACCAGCCCGCTCAGCAGAGGGGGGTGGGGGGGTGGCTCCCGTGCACCAACATAGAACATATTTAGAACCAAGCCTACCACTAGCAGTTTAAATTCTATGTCCAAACTCCATGCCTGAAGCAAGTTCAGACCTGTTTGAGCTTACACGTGTTACAATATTTCGTGATTTCAAATGCATTTTAGACATAGAAATAATTAAGCTACAGAGTTGGGACCAACACAGATCTTATTTTTAGGCCTAGCCCAATATTTAACAGTTTTAAAATTTTGAAAAAAGGCAAAGGGAAAAAAGTCAAAATGAAATTATATTTACGTAAATTAACACAAATTGCCTCCAACGCGTGGGACTTGCTTCAGATAAAATTACTTTACTCGAAAACTACAGCTTAGAAAAATCTGAAATTTGGAATATATGATCTCTATTAACTGGGCTATCGAGCGCAATTCCCAAAATGGGGGGTAAAAGATCTACTTTACGAGATATAAGGGGGGAAAGTTGACTGACCTTCGGCCGGTTTTTCGAAGCTCGATATCTCAGCTTCCCCTTGGCCTTTTTCAACTTTGAAAACTGGGCCGTGGTCGGCTTAATGCCCCTCACAATGCTGTATACACAGATTTAACCGAAACGCTTCGGTTCAAAACCTCGTGGCCACGCGGTTTTAGTTTTTTGGGTATTGTGCTTAACTCGCTTATCAGAAAAATCTGAACTAGGTATCAGATGAAAGGTCTTGATGAGACGGACACGCACACACCAAAAAACCACCACCTTAAGGCGACTAATCGAGCAGCGTTTCACTTTGAAGATTTTGCCCGTCACCGTTTTTCACTTTTTGTCACTTAGCACTTCGAGTATCACTCCGCGGCACTTGGCACTTACACTGTTAGATGCGGGACGTTAATCCGCATCTTTTGATGCATCACTCGCGTAAATCGGGCGAAAAAATCCTATTTTCTTGATTTTTCGAGCGCGGAGCGTCGGATTTTCGTGGCGTTCGGGGCGGCAGGCAGCGCGCGACAACCTAACCTAACCTAACCTAACCTAACCTAACCTAACCTAACCTAACCTAACCTAACCTAACCTAACCTAACCTAACCTAACCTAACCTAACCTAACCTAACCTAACCTAACCTAACCTAACCTAACCTAACCTAACCTAACCTAACCTAACCTAACCTAACCTAACCTAACCTAACCTAACCTAACCTAACCTAACCTAACCTAACCTAACCTAACCTAACCTAACCTAACCTAACCTAACCTAACCTAACCTAACCTAACCTAACCTAACCTAACCTAACCTAACCTAACCTAACCTAACCTAACCTAACCTAACCTAACCTAACCTAACCTAACCTAACCTAACCTAACCTAACCTAACCTAACCTAACCTAACCTAACCTAACCTAACCTAACCTTTTTTTTTTTTTTTTTTTTTGATTCGGTGAGAAAATGCAATTACGCACGGTCCCCGCGCCTTGGGGAATGTCCCCCCCCGTGCTAGTTGGGGGGACGACGCGGGGGGTGTAGTGGACTCTCCCCCCTAGTCGGGGTCTAGGGGGGCATACCCCTTAAAAACTCACCGGTATTCCCTCTCGGCCATTTGGAGAGGCGCCGTGGGAGAACTATGGTGTCACCACGCACGCCCCACCGGCCACCCCAGCGCAAGCGCCAGGGTTCCGTCGCCTAAGGAGGGAGGGCCGGGGATACTTGGCCCCCCCCCCCTGAGTCGTGGGCCTTTACAGGCTGGCAGGGGATCCCCATCCCCCACCAGCTGGCACCACTACGGAGGGCAGCGGCGACTGCCGCCTGCACCTCCGATCCGACACTCGGTCGGATCCCCGTTGTGGGGGGCGGGGTAGCTCGCCTCACTGAGGCCAGGAAAAGACCGAAGGACATCAATCCTTCGGCCACCCGGGGAACTCAGTCCCCAGGATACTTTTCCTCCAGGAGGCCCCCGGAGCTACCCCACCCCTCACACGCCCATGCGCCCGTCCCTGAGGGAACTTGTGTCCGAGCAACGGGTACGCCGACGCTCAGTCCCCTCCACTCTACCGCGAGCCCTCCCTTGAAGTACGATGGCCCTCAGAGCCACCGTACTCCCGACAGCCATCATGGCCGCCCTCCTAACTCCCCAGGGGAGCCACCCCCGCGCCGAAGCGCTGCCACTTCCATGTCTCCTCTGCTGGGTCAGAGGAGTACTGGAAGTGGCCCACCACCCGGTACCTCTTGGCACCGCCGCAGGCCGGACACATGGCATGCGGCGGTGAGCCCCCCCACCACGGCAAGGTGGGTACACGTCGGGGGGGAAACCTAACCTAACCTAACCTAACCTAACCTAACCTAACCTAACCTAACCTAACCTAACCTAACCTAACCTAACCTAACCTAACCTAACCTAACCTTTTTTTTTTTTTTTTTTTTTTTTTTTTTTTTTTTTTATGGTGTGGAAAATGCGCCTTATGCATCCGGCCCGGTACGGGGTTACCGAGGGTATCTGGGGCTCTCCCGAGGCGTCAGGCATACCCAGTAAAAAACACACGGATTCCCACATTTGGCACTGTTGCAGGGGGCCGCGGGAGAACTTTCGTGAACCGCGACGTCCCTGCGGGCCCACCCCGGGATGGGGCTACCTCCCTGCGACACCTGTGCAATGCAGGATTGGGAATTCCCGCCCTCCCCCGCAGGTGCCGCGGATTTTTTATAGAGGTTTTCTCCTCACAGTCACTGCAGTAACCCGCGGCCTCGGCATTAGGAACACCAAGGTTACGCGTAGCCACGACAGGCACCCTAAGGCGCCTCCGTCACAAAGGGGTGGTTTTCCAGGACAGAAAATGTCCCTTCAAGCCGCCCCTGTCCTCTCAAAGTCCCGAAGGATTCCTCACAAGAGGGTTGCTCTCCAGGGCTGAAAATGCACTTTCGAGCCACCCCCTCCCACTTTCGTCCTGAAAAGGACGTTTGCGTCCTTAAAAGGACGGTTTTGGTTTCGTCCTAAGAAGGACGTTTTGCCGACATCCCGAAGGATTCGTAATATCCCGAAGGATCCCTCTCTCGCCCTGAAAAGGACGTTTGCGCCCTTAAAAGGACGATTTCGTCATGTCCCGGAGGACCCCGCCGCTCTGAAAAGAACGATTAAGTCTTGAAAAAGACTGTTACCCGCTCGCTCTGAAAAGGACGAATGCGGTTGCGGATGCGCCCTTAAAAGGACGGCTTCGTCATGTCCCGGAGGACCCCGCCGCTCTGAAAAGAACGATTAAGTCTTGAAAAAGACTGTTACCCGCTCGCTCTGAAAAGGACGAATGCGGTTGCGGATGCGCCCTTAAAAGGACGGCTTCGTCATGTCCCGGGGGACCCCGCCGCTCTGAAAAGAACGATTAAGTCTTGAAAAAGACTGTTACCCGCTCGCTCTGAAAAGGGCGAATGCGGTTGCGGATGCGCCCTTAAAAGGACGGCTTCGTCATGTCCCGGAGGACCCCGCCGCTCTGAAAAGAACGATTAAGTCTTGAAAAAGACTGTTACCCGCTCGCTCTAAAAAGAACGAATGCGGTTGCGGATGCGCCCTTAAAAGGACGGCTTCGTCATGTCCCGGAGGACCCCGCCGCTCTGAAAAGAACGATTAAGTCTTGAAAAAGACTGTTACCCGCTCGCTCTGAAAAGGACGAATGCGGTTGCGGATGCGCCCTTGAAAGGACGGCTTCGTCATGTCCCGGAGGACCCCGCCGCTCTGAAAAGAACGATTAAGTCTTGAAAAAGACTGTTACCCTCTCGCTCTGAAAAGGACGAATGCGGTTGCGGATGCGCCCTTATAAGGACGGCTTCGTCATGTCCCGGAGGACCCCGCCGCTCTGAAAAGAACGATTAAGTCTTGAAAAAGACTGTTACCCGCTCGCTCTGAAAAGGACGAATGCGGTTGCGGATGCGCCCTTAAAAGGACGGCTTCGTCATGTCCCAGAGGACCCCGCCGCTCTGAAAAGAACGATTAAGTCTTGAAAAAGACTGTTACCCGCTCGCTCTGAAAAGGACGAATGCAGTTGCGGATGCGCCCTTAAAAGGACGGCTTCGTCATGTCCCGGAGGACCCCGCCGCTCTGAAAAGAACGATTAAGTCTTGAAAAAGACTGTTACCCGCTCGCTCTGAAAAGGACGAATGCGGTTGCGGTTGCGCCCTTAAAAGGACGGTTGGTTCGCCCTTAGAAGGACGGTTGTCAAGTCCCGAAGGATCCCTCTCGTCGTCCTGAAAAGGACGTTTGCGCCCTTAAAAGGACGGTTGCATCCTTGAGAGGGCGTTTGCGCCCTTAGAAGGACCGCGCACAAGGTTGCTCTCCAAGGTGGGTGTTAACGGCCGTCTGCCCACCCACCCCTTCCAGCAGCCAAGGGCGCTTCAATCCTTAGAAGGACGTTTGCGCCCTCAGAAGGACGTTTCGCCCTTAGAAGGACGGTTGGTTCGCCCTTAAAAGGACGGTTGTCAAGTCCCGAAGGATCCCTCTCGTCGTCCTGAAAAGGACGTTTGCGCCCTTAAAAGGACGGTTGCATCCTTGTGAGGACGTTTGCGCCCCTAGAAGGACCACGCACAAGGTTGCTTTCCAAGATGGGTGTTAACGGCCGTCTGCCCACCCACCCCTTCCAGCAACCAAGGGCGTTTCGACCCTTAGAAGGACGTTTGCGCCCTCAGAAGGACGTTTCGCCCTTAAAAGGACGGTTGGTTCGCCCTTAGAAGGACGGTTGTCAAGTCCCGAAGGATCCCTCTCGTCGTCCTGAAAAGGACGTTTGCGCCCTTAAAAGGACGGTTGCATCCTTGAGAGGACGTTTGCGCCCCTAGAAGGACCACGCACAAGGTTGCTTTCCAAGATGGGTGTTAACGGCCGTCTGCCCACCCACCCCTTCCAGCAACCAAGGGCGTTTCGACCCTTAGAAGGACGTTTGCGCCCTCAGAAGGACGTTTCGCCCTTAAAAGGACGGTTGGTTCGCCCTTAAAAGGACGGTTGGTTCGCCCTTAGAAGGACGGTTGTCGAGTCCCGAAGGATCCCTCTCGTCGTCCTGAAAAGGACGTTTGCGCCCTTAAAAGGACGGTTGCATCCTTGAGAGGACGTTTGCGCCCCTAGAAGGACCACGCACAAGGTTGCTTTCCAAGATGGGTGTTAACGGCCGTCTGCCCACCCACCCCTTCCAGCAACCAAGGGCGTTTCGACCCTTAGAAGGACGTTTGCGCCCTCAGAAGGACGTTTCGCCCTTAAAAGGACGGTTGGTTCGCCCTTAAAAGGACGGTTGGTTCGTCCTTAAAAGGACGGTTGGTTCGCCCTTAAAAGGACGGTTGTCAAGTCCCGAAGGATCCCTCTCGTCGTCCTGAAAAGGACGTTTGCGCCCTTAGAAGGACGGTTGCATCCTTGAGAGGACGTTTGCGCCCCTAGAAGGACCACGCACAAGGTTGCTTTCCAAAATGGGTGTTAACGGCCGTCTGCCCACCCACCCCTT
Source organism: Pandemis corylana (assembly GCA_949127965.1). Taxonomy (NCBI): domain Eukaryota; kingdom Metazoa; phylum Arthropoda; class Insecta; order Lepidoptera; family Tortricidae; genus Pandemis; species Pandemis corylana. The sequence goes on along the minus strand of OX421864.1, from coordinate 14,973,687 downwards.
CCAGCAACCAAGGGCGTTTCGACCCTTAGAAGGACGTTTGCGCCCTCAGAAGGACGTTTCGCCCTTAAAAGGACGGTTGGTTCGCCCTTAAAAGGACGGTTGGTTCGTCCTTAAAAGGACGATTGGTTCGCCCTTAGAAGGACGGTTGTCAAGTCCCGAAGGATCCCTCTCGTCGTCCTGAAAAGGACGTTTGCGCCCTTAGAAGGACGGTTGCATCCTTGAGAGGACGCTTGCGCTCCTAGAAGGACCACGCACAAGGTTGCTTTCCAAGATGGGTGTTAACGGCCGTCTGCCCACCCACCCCTTCCAGCAACCAAGGGCGCTTCGACCCTTAGAAGGACGTTTGCGCCCTCAGAAGGACGTTTCGCCCTTAAAAGGACGGTTGGTTCGCCCTTAAAAGGACGGTTGGTTCGTCCTTAAAAGGACGGTTGGTTCGCCCTTAGAAGGACGGTTGGTTCGCCCTTAGAAGGACGGTTGTCAAGTCCCGAAGGATCCCTCTTTTCGTCCTGAGAAGGACGTTTGCGCCCTTAAAAGGACGGTTTATGCTATTATTGTCAGTTGTTTACATGGAGTATTCAATGTCCATTAGTTATAACATAGGCGATGTTGGCACTATTGCTGCCGACCACGGATTAACAAACTTGTACAAATACTAAGATATATCTAGCCTTATATTTATATGGTACACTTATTATCATACATATGTTGCATAGGGACTTATTCTAGTGCATAGTAACAGGCGTTGCATAACGAATACATATATACTATCTGCCATTTACTCCCGCGTGCATGGCCGCGCGCCGCTCGTGGCGTGGTTTAATTTGTATGTGTTGCCATTTCAGCATTATCATTACTATACTTATTGTTATTATTATTTTATTATTCTTATTAGCGCGCTGCCAGGCTCGGCCGCCCAGCACTCCCGAATCGGTGAAATCGCCGAACGCGGTTTGGTTTTTCGACCACCTTGCCTCAGTGGATCATCGTAGAGACCTAGTTTAGGCCTCACTCTGTAGGGCTCCCCAATGCGCAACGCGCCGCACCGCGTGAATTGTTGATTTCACTCCGGTTCCCCCCTTACGGCTGAAAAACTCCCATAATTTCACTTTTTCTCACTTAAATATTTGACACTTTCACTCTTGCACTTGTTGATGGTACGGTTGTGTGCGTGACTTCATTCCGCGTCTTTTGATGTATCGCACGGCTTCGTAGCTCGACGTGGCGCAAAATCGTCGCTGCTCCCCCCCCCCAGTGGTTCAGTTTTTCAACCACCGTGTCTCAGTGGATCATCGTAGAGCCCTGGCTTAGGCCTCATTCTGTAGGGCTCCCCAATGCGCAACGCGCTGCACCGCGCGAATTGTTGATTTCACTCCGGTTTTCACTCTACGGTTGAAAAACTCGTAAAATTTCACTTTTTCTCACTTAAATATCTGACACTTTCACTCTTGCACTTATTGATGGTACGGCTGTGTGCGTGACTTAATTCCGCGTCTTTTGATGTATCGCACGGCTTCGTAGCTCGACGTGGCGCAAAATCGTCGCTGCTCCCCCCCCCCAATGGTTCGGTTTTTCAACCACCGTGTCTCAGTGGATCATCGTAGAGCCCTGGCTTAGGCCTCATTCTGTAGGGCTCCCCAATGCGCAACGCGCTGCACCGCGCGAATTGTTGATTTCACTCCGGTTTTCACTCTACGGTTGAAAAACTCCTAAAATTTCACTTTCCCTCACTTAAATATCTGACACTTTCACTCTTGCACTTATTGATGGTACGGTTGTGTGCGCGGCTTAATTCCGCATCTTTTGATGTATCCCACTGCTGTATAGCTCATCTGGGTGACCGACCACGCCTCTCGTGGTTCGGTTTTTCAACCGCCGTGCCTCAGTGGATCATCGTACGGACCTGACTTAGGCCTCATTTTGTAGGGCTCCCCAGTGCGCGGTGCACTGCGCCGCGCGAATTCTTGATTTCATTCCGGTTTTCCCTTCACGATTGAAAAATCTTAAAATTGCACTTTTTCTCACTTAAATATCTGACACTTTCACTTTTGCACTTGTTGTTATTATGGTTGTGTGCGCGGCTTAATTCCGCGGCTTTTGATATATCACACTGCTATACCCATACGCCCCGCGACCGTCGACCGTCCCCAGCCCGCGCGCCCAGCAACAAGGCTTCCGCGACCGCCCCAGCTCCGCGCGCTCACCAGCGAGACCTCCGCGACCGCCCTAGCAACGCGCGCCCAGCAACGACTCCTCCGCAATCTCCCCAGCTCCGCGCGCCCAGCAGCCAGACCCCGCGGCCGTCCCCAGCGCCCGAGCCCGGCAGCACCACAACCCTCGGCCGGCGTCGTCGCCCTCACCCCGAGCGGCGCGCATACACATTGCTAGATGGCCATATACACATCATCCTTATCACAATCAACATCATCCTCCAATCATACATACTTCCCCCCCCCCTCACTACTTTAGTCGTCACGCAAAAATCTATTTAGCAATAACAATAACATAACCACCCAGGTTTGAAGTTGGCCGAACCAACTCATTCTATAAATTAATAGCACCTTAGTTCAATTAATAGCACATTAGTTCAGTTAATAACACATTAATCAATAAATATAGCAAGTTGCACTACTCGCAATCCAATTTCAGATTTGGGGTGTCTAGGCTCGTCGTAAGCTAGAGCAAGGGAGTCGCTTTAGAAAAAGGTGTTTTATTCGGTAACTACTGGTTAGAAAATTCTGAAATTTGGAACGTGTGCTCTTCATTAGATGGACTATCATATACAGTTTCAAAATGGGGGGTAACAGGTTAACTTTCCAAACTATGGGGGGGGAGAAGTTGGGAGCCATTCCAATGCCAGCTCGCTTAGTACAAAAAGGGGGGGGGCTCGACTCCCGTGCACTAACATAGAACCTATTTAGACCTAGGCTATTGTTAACAATTTGGATTCCATATTTGGAACAGGTTTGGACTTGTTCAAGCTTACACGTGTTACAATATTCTGTAATTTTAAATGCGTTTTAGACATAGAAATAATTGAGCTACAGAGTTGGGACCAACACAGATCTTATTTTTGGCTTAGCCTAATCTTTAACAATTTGAGAATTTTGAAAAAAGTCAAAGGGAAAAAAGTCAAAAGTGGAATATATTTGTGTAAATTGCCTCTCAAGCGGGGGACTTGCTTCATATAAAGTTACTTTACTCGAAAACTACAGCTTAGATAAATCTGAAATTTGGAATATATGATCTCTATTAACTGGGCTACCGAGCGCAATTTCCAGAATGGGGGGTAACAGATCTACTTTGCGAGATATAAGGGCGGAAAGTTGGCTGGCCCGGCGAACTTTGTTCCGCATTAGATTGGAAAATTCCTTTGCAAGTGCATCTTTATGCTGATCAAGGAATAATGTGTAGGCATGCTAAATTTAATGTCTGTAGCTTTATTAGTACAACATTTCGGAATTTTCCAATCCCGTGGGAAAATCGAGATAAAAGTATCCTATGTCCGTCTCCTGGTCCTAAGCTACCTCCCTAGCAATTTCCAGCCAGATCGGTTAAGCCGTTCTCGAGTTATAAATAGTCATATTTTATCCCGTGGGAAAATCGAAATAAAAAGCATTCTATGTCCGCCTCCTGGTTTCTAAGCTACCTCCCTGCCAATTTTCAGCCCACACGGTTAAGCCGTTCTTGAGTTATAAACAGTCGTATTTTTATCCCGTGGGAAAATCGGGATAACAAGTATCCTACATCCGTCTCCTGGTCCTAAGCTACCTCCCTACCAATTCCCAACCAACTCGGTTAAGCCGTTCTTGAGTTATAAACAGTCGTATTTTTATCCCGTGGGAAAATCGGGATAACAAGTATCCTATGTCCGTCTCCTGGTCCTAAGCTACCTCCCTGCCGATTTTCAGCCAAATCGGTTGAGCCGTTCGCGAGTTACAGACTATAGTCATATATTCATATGTTCATCCCAATTCCAAATTTGAGGTATCTAGGCTCATCGTACGCTAGAGCAGGGGAGTCACTTTAGAAAAAGATGTTTTATTCGGTAACTACTGATCGGAAGGATCTGAAATTTGGAATGTATGGTCTTTATTAGATGGGCTATCATATGCAATTTCAAAGTGGGGGGTAACAGGTTACACTTCCGAGTTATGGAGGGGAGAACTTTAGAAATTAAGAAACCAATCAAAATACCAGCCCGCTCAGCAGAGGGGGGTGGGGGGGTGGCTCCCGTGCACTAACATAGAACGTATTCAGACCTAATAATAATTAGCAATTTAAATTCTATGTTTGAAGCAAGTTCAGGCTTGTTTAAGCTTACACGTGTTACAATATTTCGTAATTTAAATGCATTTTAGTCAGAATTAATTGAGCTACAGAGATGGGACCAACACCAATCTTATTTTTGGCCTAGCCCAGTATTTTGAAGAAGGCAAAGGGAAAAAAGTCAAAATGGAATTATATTTATGTAGATTAACACAAGTTGCCTCCGAGGCGGGGGACTTATTTCAGATATAATTACTTTACTCGAAAACTACTGCATAGAAAGTCTGAGATTTGGAATATATGATCTCTATTATCTACCAATTTTCATCCAAATCGGTTAAGCCATTCTTGAGTTATGAATTGTCGTATTTTATCCCGTGGGAAAATCGGGATAAAAATTATCCTATGTGCGTCTCCTGGTCCTAAGCTACCTCCCTACCAATTTTCAGCCAAATCTATTAAGCCGTTCTTGAGTTATAAACAGTCGTATTTTTATCCCGTGGGAAAATCAGGATAAAAAGTATCCTATGTCCGTCTCCTAGTCCTAAGCTACCTCCCTGCCAATTTTCAGCCAAATCGGTTAAGCCGTTCGCGAGTTACAGACTATAGTCGTAAATTCATATGTTCACCCCAATACCAAATTTGGGGTGTCTAGGCTCATCGTACGCTAGAGCAGGGGAGTCACTTTAGAAAAAGATGTTTTATTCGGTAACTACTGATCGGAAAGATCTGAAATTTGGAATGTGTAGTCTTTATTAGATGGGTTATCATATGCAATTTCGAAATGGGGGGTAACAGGTTACACTTCCGAGTTATGAGGGGGGGGAAATTTAGAAATTAAGAAACCAATCAAAATACCAGCCCGCTCAGCAGAGGGGGGTGGGGGGATGGCTCCCATGCACCAACATAGAACATATTCAGGCCTAATAATAATTAGCAGTTTAAATTCTATGTTTGAAGCAAGTTCAGACTTGTTTAAGCTTACACGTGTTACAATATTTCGTAATTTAAATGCATTTTAGTCAGAATTAATTGAGCTACAGAGATGGGACCAACACCAATCTTATTTTTGGGATAGCCCAGTATTTTTGAAAAAAGGCAAAGGGAAAAAAGTCAAAATGGAATAATATTTACGTAAATTGACACAAGTTGCCTCCGACGCGGGGCTTATTTCAGATATAATTGCTTTACTCGAAAACTACTGCATAGAAAATCTGAGATTTGGAATATATGATCTCTATTATCTACCAATTTTCATCCAAATCGGTTAAGCCATTCTTGAGTTATAAATTGTCGTATTTTATCCCGTGGGAAAATCGGGATAAAAATTATCCTATGTGCGTCTCCTGGTCCTAAGCTACCTCCCTACCAATTTTCAGCCAAATCTATTAAGCCGTTGTTGAGTTATAAACAGTCGTATTTTTATCCCGTGGGAAAATCAGGATAAAAAGTATCCTATGTCCGTCTCCTAGTCCTAAGCTACCTCCCTGCCAATTTTCAGCCAAATCGGTTACGCCGTTCGCGAGTTACAGACTATAGTCGTAAATTCATATGTTCACCCCAATACCAAATTTGGGGTGTCTAGGCTCATCGTACGCTAGAGCAGGGGAGTCACTTTAGAAAAAGATGTTTTATTCGATAACTACTGATCGGAAAGATCTGAAATTTGGAATGTGTAGTCTTTATTAGATGGGTTATCATATGCAATTTCGAAATGGGGGGTAACAGGTTACACTTCCGAGTTATGAGGGGGGGAAATTTAGAAATTAAGAAACCAATCAAAATACCAGCCCGCTCAGCAGAGGGGGGTGGGGGGGTGGCTCCCGTGCACCAACATAGAACATATTTAGAACCAAGCCTACCACTAGCAGTTTAAATTCTATGTCCAAACTCCATGCCCGAAGCAAGTTCAGACCTGTTTGAGCTTACACGTGTTACAATATTTCGTGATTTCAAATGCATTTTAGACATAGAAATAATTAAGCTACAGAGTTGGGACCAACACAGATCTTATTTTTAGGCCTAGCCCAATATTTAACAGTTTTAAAATTTTGAAAAAAGGCAAAGGGAAAAAAGTCAAAATGAAATTATATTTACGTAAATTAACACAAATTGCCTCCAACGCGTGGGACTTGCTTCAGATAAAATTACTTTACTCGAAAACTACAGCTTAGAAAAATCTGAAATTTGGAATATATGATCTCTATTAACTGGGCTATCGAGCGCAATTCCCAAAATGGGGGGTAAAAGATCTACTTTACGAGATATAAGGGGGGAAAGTTGACTGACCTTCGGCCGGTTTTTCGAAGCTCGATATCTCAGCTTCCCCTTGGCCTTTTTCAACTTTGAAAACTGGGCCGTGGTCGGCTTAATGCCCCTCACAATGCTGTATACACAGATTTAACCGAAACGCTTCGGTTCAAAACCTCGTGGCCACGCGGTTTTAGTTTTTTGGGTATTGTGCTTAACTCGCTTATCAGAAAAATCTGAACTAGGTATCAGATGAAAGGTCTTGATGAGACGGACACGCACACACCAAAAAACCACCACCTTAAGGCGACTAATCGAGCAGCGTTTCACTTTGAAGATTTTGCCCGTCACCGTTTTTCACTTTTTGTCACTTAGCACTTCGAGTATCACTCCGCGGCACTTGGCACTTACACTGTTAGATGCGGGACGTTAATCCGCATCTTTTGATGCATCACTCGCGTAAATCGGGCGAAAAAATCCTATTTTCTTGATTTTTCGAGCGCGGAGCGTCGGATTTTCGTGGCGTTCGGGGCGGCAGGCAGCGCGCGACTCAACCTAACCTAACCTAACCTAACCTAACCTAACCTAACCTAACCTAACCTAACCTAACCTAACCTAACCTAACCTAACCTAACCTAACCTAACCTAACCTAACCTAACCTAACCTAACCTAACCTAACCTAACCTAACCTAACCTAACCTAACCTAACCTAACCTAACCTAACCTAACCTAACCTAACCTTTTTTTTTTTTTTTTTTTTTGATTCGGTGAGAAAATGCAATTACGCACGGTCCCCGCGCCTTGGGGAATGTCCCCCCCGTGCTAGTTGGGGGGACGACGCGGGGGGTGTAGTGGACTCTCCCCCCTAGTCGGGGTCTAGGGGGGCATACCCCTTAAAAACTCACCGGTATTCCCTCTCGGCCATTTGGAGAGGCGCCGTGGGAGAACTATGGTGTCACCACGCACGCCCCACCGGCCACCCCAGCGCAAGCGCCAGGGTTCCGTCGCCTAAGGAGGGAGGGCCGGGGATACTTGGCCCCCCCCCCTGAGTCGTGGGCCTTTACAGGCTGGCAGGGGATCCCCATCCCCCACCAGCTGGCACCACTACGGAGGGCAGCGGCGACTGCCGCCTGCACCTCCGATCCGACACTCGGTCGGATCCCCGTTGTGGGGGGCGGGGTAGCTCGCCTCACTGAGGCCAGGAAAAGACCGAAGGACATCAATCCTTCGGCCACCCGGGGAACTCAGTCCCCAGGATACTTTTCCTCCAGGAGGCCCCCGGAGCTACCCCACCCCTCACACGCCCATGCGCCCGTCCCTGAGGGAACTTGTGTCCGAGCAACGGGTACGCCGACGCTCAGTCCCCTCCACTCTACCGCGAGCCCTCCCTTGAAGTACGATGGCCCTCAGAGCCACCGTACTCCCGACAGCCATCATGGCCGCCCTCCTAACTCCCCAGGGGAGCCACCCCCGCGCCGAAGCGCTGCCACTTCCATGTCTCCTCTGCTGGGTCAGAGGAGTACTGGAAGTGGCCCACCACCCGGTACCTCTTGGCACCGCCGCAGGCCGGACACATGGCATGCGGCGGTGAGCCCCCCCACCACGGCAAGGTGGGTACACGTCGGGGGGGAAACCTAACCTAACCTAACCTAACCTAACCTAACCTAACCTAACCTAACCTAACCTAACCTAACCTAACCTAACCTAACCTAACCTAACCTAACCTTTTTTTTTTTTTTTTTTTTTTTTTTTTTTTTTTTTTATGGTGTGGAAAATGCGCCTTATGCATCCGGCCCGGTACGGGGTTACCGAGGGTATCTGGGGCTCTCCCGAGGCGTCAGGCATACCCAGTAAAAAACACACGGATTCCCACATTTGGCACTGTTGCAGGGGGCCGCGGGAGAACTTTCGTGAACCGCGACGTCCCTGCGGGCCCACCCCGGGATGGGGCTACCTCCCTGCGACACCTGTGCAATGCAGGATTGGGAATTCCCGCCCTCCCCCGCAGGTGCCGCGGATTTTTTATAGAGGTTTTCTCCTCACAGTCACTGCAGTAACCCGCGGCCTCGGCATTAGGAACACCAAGGTTACGCGTAGCCACGACAGGCACCCTAAGGCGCCTCCGTCACAAAGGGGTGGTTTTCCAGGACAGAAAATGTCCCTTCAAGCCGCCCCTGTCCTCTCAAAGTCCCGAAGGATTCCTCACAAGAGGGTTGCTCTCCAGGGCTGAAAATGCACTTTCGAGCCACCCCCTCCCACTTTCGTCCTGAAAAGGACGTTTGCGTCCTTAAAAGGACGGTTTTGGTTTCGTCCTAAGAAGGACGTTTTGCCGACATCCCGAAGGATTCGTAATATCCCGAAGGATCCCTCTCTCGCCCTGAAAAGGACGTTTGCGCCCTTAAAAGGACGATTTCGTCATGTCCCGGAGGACCCCGCCGCTCTGAAAAGAACGATTAAGTCTTGAAAAAGACTGTTACCCGCTCGCTCTGAAAAGGACGAATGCGGTTGCGGATGCGCCCTTAAAAGGACGGCTTCGTCATGTCCCGGAGGACCCCGCCGCTCTGAAAAGAACGATTAAGTCTTGAAAAAGACTGTTACCCGCTCGCTCTGAAAAGGACGAATGCGGTTGCGGATGCGCCCTTAAAAGGACGGCTTCGTCATGTCCCGGGGGACCCCGCCGCTCTGAAAAGAACGATTAAGTCTTGAAAAAGACTGTTACCCGCTCGCTCTGAAAAGGGCGAATGCGGTTGCGGATGCGCCCTTAAAAGGACGGCTTCGTCATGTCCCGGAGGACCCCGCCGCTCTGAAAAGAACGATTAAGTCTTGAAAAAGACTGTTACCCGCTCGCTCTAAAAAGAACGAATGCGGTTGCGGATGCGCCCTTAAAAGGACGGCTTCGTCATGTCCCGGAGGACCCCGCCGCTCTGAAAAGAACGATTAAGTCTTGAAAAAGACTGTTACCCGCTCGCTCTGAAAAGGACGAATGCGGTTGCGGATGCGCCCTTGAAAGGACGGCTTCGTCATGTCCCGGAGGACCCCGCCGCTCTGAAAAGAACGATTAAGTCTTGAAAAAGACTGTTACCCTCTCGCTCTGAAAAGGACGAATGCGGTTGCGGATGCGCCCTTATAAGGACGGCTTCGTCATGTCCCGGAGGACCCCGCCGCTCTGAAAAGAACGATTAAGTCTTGAAAAAGACTGTTACCCGCTCGCTCTGAAAAGGACGAATGCGGTTGCGGATGCGCCCTTAAAAGGACGGCTTCGTCATGTCCCAGAGGACCCCGCCGCTCTGAAAAGAACGATTAAGTCTTGAAAAAGACTGTTACCCGCTCGCTCTGAAAAGGACGAATGCAGTTGCGGATGCGCCCTTAAAAGGACGGCTTCGTCATGTCCCGGAGGACCCCGCCGCTCTGAAAAGAACGATTAAGTCTTGAAAAAGACTGTTACCCGCTCGCTCTGAAAAGGACGAATGCGGTTGCGGTTGCGCCCTTAAAAGGACGGTTGGTTCGCCCTTAGAAGGACGGTTGTCAAGTCCCGAAGGATCCCTCTCGTCGTCCTGAAAAGGACGTTTGCGCCCTTAAAAGGACGGTTGCATCCTTGAGAGGGCGTTTGCGCCCTTAGAAGGACCGCGCACAAGGTTGCTCTCCAAGGTGGGTGTTAACGGCCGTCTGCCCACCCACCCCTTCCAGCAGCCAAGGGCGCTTCAATCCTTAGAAGGACGTTTGCGCCCTCAGAAGGACGTTTCGCCCTTAGAAGGACGGTTGGTTCGCCCTTAAAAGGACGGTTGTCAAGTCCCGAAGGATCCCTCTCGTCGTCCTGAAAAGGACGTTTGCGCCCTTAAAAGGACGGTTGCATCCTTGTGAGGACGTTTGCGCCCCTAGAAGGACCACGCACAAGGTTGCTTTCCAAGATGGGTGTTAACGGCCGTCTGCCCACCCACCCCTTCCAGCAACCAAGGGCGTTTCGACCCTTAGAAGGACGTTTGCGCCCTCAGAAGGACGTTTCGCCCTTAAAAGGACGGTTGGTTCGCCCTTAGAAGGACGGTTGTCAAGTCCCGAAGGATCCCTCTCGTCGTCCTGAAAAGGACGTTTGCGCCCTTAAAAGGACGGTTGCATCCTTGAGAGGACGTTTGCGCCCCTAGAAGGACCACGCACAAGGTTGCTTTCCAAGATGGGTGTTAACGGCCGTCTGCCCACCCACCCCTTCCAGCAACCAAGGGCGTTTCGACCCTTAGAAGGACGTTTGCGCCCTCAGAAGGACGTTTCGCCCTTAAAAGGACGGTTGGTTCGCCCTTAAAAGGACGGTTGGTTCGCCCTTAGAAGGACGGTTGTCGAGTCCCGAAGGATCCCTCTCGTCGTCCTGAAAAGGACGTTTGCGCCCTTAAAAGGACGGTTGCATCCTTGAGAGGACGTTTGCGCCCCTAGAAGGACCACGCACAAGGTTGCTTTCCAAGATGGGTGTTAACGGCCGTCTGCCCACCCACCCCTTCCAGCAACCAAGGGCGTTTCGACCCTTAGAAGGACGTTTGCGCCCTCAGAAGGACGTTTCGCCCTTAAAAGGACGGTTGGTTCGCCCTTAAAAGGACGGTTGGTTCGTCCTTAAAAGGACGGTTGGTTCGCCCTTAAAAGGACGGTTGTCAAGTCCCGAAGGATCCCTCTCGTCGTCCTGAAAAGGACGTTTGCGCCCTTAGAAGGACGGTTGCATCCTTGAGAGGACGTTTGCGCCCCTAGAAGGACCACGCACAAGGTTGCTTTCCAAAATGGGTGTTAACGGCCGTCTGCCCACCCACCCCTTCCAGCAACCAAGGGCGTTTCGACCCTTAGAAGGACGTTTGCGCCCTCAGAAGGACGTTTCGCCCTTAAAAGGACGGTTGGTTCGCCCTTAAAAGGACGGTTGGTTCGTCCTTAAAAGGACGATTGGTTCGCCCTTAGAAGGACGGTTGTCAAGTCCCGAAGGATCCCTCTCGTCGTCCTGAAAAGGACGTTTGCGCCCTTAGAAGGACGGTTGCATCCTTGAGAGGACGCTTGCGCTCCTAGAAGGACCACGCACAAGGTTGCTTTCCAAGATGGGTGTTAACGGCCGTCTGCCCACCCACCCCTTCCAGCAACCAAGGGCGCTTCGACCCTTAGAAGGACGTTTGCGCCCTCAGAAGGACGTTTCGCCCTTAAAAGGACGGTTGGTTCGCCCTTAAAAGGACGGTTGGTTCGTCCTTAAAAGGACGGTTGGTTCGCCCTTAGAAGGACGGTTGGTTCGCCCTTAGAAGGACGGTTGTCAAGTCCCGAAGGATCCCTCTTTTCGTCCTGAGAAGGACGTTTGCGCCCTTAAAAGGACGGTTTATGCTATTATTGTCAGTTGTTTACATGGAGTATTCAATGTCCATTAGTTATAACATAGGCGATGTTGGCACTATTGCTGCCGACCACGGATTAACAAACTTGTACAAATACTAAGATATATCTAGCCTTATATTTATATGGTACACTTATTATCATACATATGTTGCATAGGGACTTATTCTAGTGCATAGTAACAGGCGTTGCATAACGAATACATATATACTATCTGCCATTTACTCCCGCGTGCATGGCCGCGCGCCGCTCGTGGCGTGGTTTAATTTGTATGTGTTGCCATTTCAGCATTATCATTACTATACTTATTGTTATTATTATTTTATTATTCTTATTAGCGCGCTGCCAGGCTCGGCCGCCCAGCACTCCCGAATCGGTGAAATCGCCGAACGCGGTTTGGTTTTTCGACCACCTTGCCTCAGTGGATCATCGTAGAGACCTAGTTTAGGCCTCACTCTGTAGGGCTCCCCAATGCGCAACGCGCCGCACCGCGTGAATTGTTGATTTCACTCCGGTTCCCCCCTTACGGCTGAAAAACTCCCATAATTTCACTTTTTCTCACTTAAATATTTGACACTTTCACTCTTGCACTTGTTGATGGTACGGTTGTGTGCGTGACTTCATTCCGCGTCTTTTGATGTATCGCACGGCTTCGTAGCTCGACGTGGCGCAAAATCGTCGCTGCTCCCCCCCCCCAGTGGTTCAGTTTTTCAACCACCGTGTCTCAGTGGATCATCGTAGAGCCCTGGCTTAGGCCTCATTCTGTAGGGCTCCCCAATGCGCAACGCGCTGCACCGCGCGAATTGTTGATTTCACTCCGGTTTTCACTCTACGGTTGAAAAACTCGTAAAATTTCACTTTTTCTCACTTAAATATCTGACACTTTCACTCTTGCACTTATTGATGGTACGGCTGTGTGCGTGACTTAATTCCGCGTCTTTTGATGTATCGCACGGCTTCGTAGCTCGACGTGGCGCAAAATCGTCGCTGCTCCCCCCCCCCAATGGTTCGGTTTTTCAACCACCGTGTCTCAGTGGATCATCGTAGAGCCCTGGCTTAGGCCTCATTCTGTAGGGCTCCCCAATGCGCAACGCGCTGCACCGCGCGAATTGTTGATTTCACTCCGGTTTTCACTCTACGGTTGAAAAACTCCTAAAATTTCACTTTCCCTCACTTAAATATCTGACACTTTCACTCTTGCACTTATTGATGGTACGGTTGTGTGCGCGGCTTAATTCCGCATCTTTTGATGTATCCCACTGCTGTATAGCTCATCTGGGTGACCGACCACGCCTCTCGTGGTTCGGTTTTTCAACCGCCGTGCCTCAGTGGATCATCGTACGGACCTGACTTAGGCCTCATTTTGTAGGGCTCCCCAGTGCGCGGTGCACTGCGCCGCGCGAATTCTTGATTTCATTCCGGTTTTCCCTTCACGATTGAAAAATCTTAAAATTGCACTTTTTCTCACTTAAATATCTGACACTTTCACTTTTGCACTTGTTGTTATTATGGTTGTGTGCGCGGCTTAATTCCGCGGCTTTTGATATATCACACTGCTATACCCATACGCCCCGCGACCGTCGACCGTCCCCAGCCCGCGCGCCCAGCAACAAGGCTTCCGCGACCGCCCCAGCTCCGCGCGCTCACCAGCGAGACCTCCGCGACCGCCCTAGCAACGCGCGCCCAGCAACGACTCCTCCGCAATCTCCCCAGCTCCGCGCGCCCAGCAGCCAGACCCCGCGGCCGTCCCCAGCGCCCGAGCCCGGCAGCACCACAACCCTCGGCCGGCGTCGTCGCCCTCACCCCGAGCGGCGCGCATACACATTGCTAGATGGCCATATACACATCATCCTTATCACAATCAACATCATCCTCCAATCATACATACTTCCCCCCCCCCCCCCTCACTACTTTAGTCGTCACGCAAAAATCTATTTAGCAATAACAATAACATAACCACCCAGGTTTGAAGTTGGCCGAACCAACTCATTCTATAAATTAATAGCACCTTAGTTCAATTAATAGCACATTAGTTCAGTTAATAACACATTAATCAATAAATATAGCAAGTTGCACTACTCGCAATCCAATTTCGGATTTGGGGTGTCTAGGCTCGTCGTAAGCTAGAGCAAGGGAGTCGCTTTAGAAAAAGGTGTTTTATTCGGTAACTACTGGTTAGAAAATTCTGAAATTTGGAACGTGTGCTCTTCATTAGATGGACTATCATATACAGTTTCAAAATGGGGGGTAACAGGTTAACTTTCCAAACTATGGGGGGGGAGAAGTTGGGAGCCATTCCAATGCCAGCTCGCTTAGTACAAAAAGGGGGGGGGCTCGACTCCCGTGCACTAACATAGAACCTATTTAGACCTAGGCTATTGTTAACAATTTGGATTCCATATTTGGAACAGGTTTGGACTTGTTCAAGCTTACACGTGTTACAATATTCTGTAATTTTAAATGCGTTTTAGACATAGAAATAATTGAGCTACAGAGTTGGGACCAACACAGATCTTATTTTTGGCTTAGCCTAATCTTTAACAATTTGAGAATTTTGAAAAAAGTCAAAGGGAAAAAAGTCAAAAGTGGAATATATTTGTGTAAATTGCCTCTCAAGCGGGGGACTTGCTTCATATAAAGTTACTTTACTCGAAAACTACAGCTTAGATAAATCTGAAATTTGGAATATATGATCTCTATTAACTGGGCTACCGAGCGCAATTTCCAGAATGGGGGGTAACAGATCTACTTTGCGAGATATAAGGGCGGAAAGTTGGCTGGCCCGGCGAACTTTGTTCCGCATTAGATTGGAAAATTCCTTTGCAAGTGCATCTTTATGCTGATCAAGGAATAATGTGTAGGCATGCTAAATTTAATGTCTGTAGCTTTATTAGTACAACATTTCGGAATTTTCCAATCCCGTGGGAAAATCGAGATAAAAGTATCCTATGTCCGTCTCCTGGTCCTAAGCTACCTCCCTAGCAATTTCCAGCCAGATCGGTTAAGCCGTTCTCGAGTTATAAATAGTCATATTTTATCCCGTGGGAAAATCGAGATAAAAGTATCCTATGTCCGTCTCCTGGTCCTAAGCTACCTCCCTAGCAATTTCCAGCCAGATCGGTTAAGCCGTTCTCGAGTTATAAATAGTCATATTTTATCCCGTGGGAAAATCGAAATAAAAAGCATTCTATGTCCGCCTCCTGGTTTCTAAGCTACCTCCCTGCCAATTTTCAGCCCACACGGTTAAGCCGTTCTTGAGTTATAAACAGTCGTATTTTTATCCCGTGGGAAAATCGGGATAACAAGTATCCTACATCCGTCTCCTGGTCCTAAGCTACCTCCCTACCAATTCCCAACCAACTCGGTTAAGCCGTTCTTGAGTTATAAACAGTCGTATTTTTATCCCGTGGGAAAATCGGGATAACAAGTATCCTATGTCCGTCTCCTGGTCCTAAGCTACCTCCCTGCCGATTTTCAGCCAAATCGGTTGAGCCGTTCGCGAGTTACAGACTATAGTCATATATTCATATGTTCATCCCAATTCCAAATTTGAGGTATCTAGGCTCATCGTACGCTAGAGCAGGGGAGTCACTTTAGAAAAAGATGTTTTATTCGGTAACTACTGATCGGAAGGATCTGAAATTTGGAATGTATGGTCTTTATTAGATGGGCTATCATATGCAATTTCAAAGTGGGGGGTAACAGGTTACACTTCCGAGTTATGGAGGGGAGAACTTTAGAAATTAAGAAACCAATCAAAATACCAGCCCGCTCAGCAGAGGGGGGTGGGGGGGTGGCTCCCGTGCACTAACATAGAACGTATTCAGACCTAATAATAATTAGCAATTTAAATTCTATGTTTGAAGCAAGTTCAGGCTTGTTTAAGCTTACACGTGTTACAATATTTCGTAATTTAAATGCATTTTAGTCAGAATTAATTGAGCTACAGAGATGGGACCAACACCAATCTTATTTTTGGCCTAGCCCAGTATTTTGAAGAAGGCAAAGGGAAAAAAGTCAAAATGGAATTATATTTATGTAGATTAACACAAGTTGCCTCCGAGGCGGGGGACTTATTTCAGATATAATTACTTTACTCGAAAACTACTGCATAGAAAGTCTGAGATTTGGAATATATGATCTCTATTATCTACCAATTTTCATCCAAATCGGTTAAGCCATTCTTGAGTTATGAATTGTCGTATTTTATCCCGTGGGAAAATCGGGATAAAAATTATCCTATGTGCGTCTCCTGGTCCTAAGCTACCTCCCTACCAATTTTCAGCCAAATCTATTAAGCCGTTCTTGAGTTATAAACAGTCGTATTTTTATCCCGTGGGAAAATCAGGATAAAAAGTATCCTATGTCCGTCTCCTAGTCCTAAGCTACCTCCCTGCCAATTTTCAGCCAAATCGGTTAAGCCGTTCGCGAGTTACAGACTATAGTCGTAAATTCATATGTTCACCCCAATACCAAATTTGGGGTGTCTAGGCTCATCGTACGCTAGAGCAGGGGAGTCACTTTAGAAAAAGATGTTTTATTCGGTAACTACTGATCGGAAAGATCTGAAATTTGGAATGTGTAGTCTTTATTAGATGGGTTATCATATGCAATTTCGAAATGGGGGGTAACAGGTTACACTTCCGAGTTATGAGGGGGGGGAAATTTAGAAATTAAGAAACCAATCAAAATACCAGCCCGCTCAGCAGAGGGGGGTGGGGGGATGGCTCCCATGCACCAACATAGAACATATTCAGGCCTAATAATAATTAGCAGTTTAAATTCTATGTTTGAAGCAAGTTCAGACTTGTTTAAGCTTACACGTGTTACAATATTTCGTAATTTAAATGCATTTTAGTCAGAATTAATTGAGCTACAGAGATGGGACCAACACCAATCTTATTTTTGGGATAGCCCAGTATTTTTGAAAAAAGGCAAAGGGAAAAAAGTCAAAATGGAATAATATTTACGTAAATTGACACAAGTTGCCTCCGACGCGGGGCTTATTTCAGATATAATTGCTTTACTCGAAAACTACTGCATAGAAAATCTGAGATTTGGAATATATGATCTCTATTATCTACCAATTTTCATCCAAATCGGTTAAGCCATTCTTGAGTTATAAATTGTCGTATTTTATCCCGTGGGAAAATCGGGATAAAAATTATCCTATGTGCGTCTCCTGGTCCTAAGCTACCTCCCTACCAATTTTCAGCCAAATCTATTAAGCCGTTGTTGAGTTATAAACAGTCGTATTTTTATCCCGTGGGAAAATCAGGATAAAAAGTATCCTATGTCCGTCTCCTAGTCCTAAGCTACCTCCCTGCCAATTTTCAGCCAAATCGGTTACGCCGTTCGCGAGTTACAGACTATAGTCGTAAATTCATATGTTCACCCCAATACCAAATTTGGGGTGTCTAGGCTCATCGTACGCTAGAGCAGGGGAGTCACTTTAGAAAAAGATGTTTTATTCGATAACTACTGATCGGAAAGATCTGAAATTTGGAATGTGTAGTCTTTATTAGATGGGTTATCATATGCAATTTCGAAATGGGGGGTAACAGGTTACACTTCCGAGTTATGAGGGGGGGAAATTTAGAAATTAAGAAACCAATCAAAATACCAGCCCGCTCAGCAGAGGGGGGTGGGGGGGTGGCTCCCGTGCACCAACATAGAACATATTTAGAACCAAGCCTACCACTAGCAGTTTAAATTCTATGTCCAAACTCCATGCCCGAAGCAAGTTCAGACCTGTTTGAGCTTACACGTGTTACAATATTTCGTGATTTCAAATGCATTTTAGACATAGAAATAATTAAGCTACAGAGTTGGGACCAACACAGATCTTATTTTTAGGCCTAGCCCAATATTTAACAGTTTTAAAATTTTGAAAAAAGGCAAAGGGAAAAAAGTCAAAATGAAATTATATTTACGTAAATTAACACAAATTGCCTCCAACGCGTGGGACTTGCTTCAGATAAAATTACTTTACTCGAAAACTACAGCTTAGAAAAATCTGAAATTTGGAATATATGATCTCTATTAACTGGGCTATCGAGCGCAATTCCCAAAATGGGGGGTAAAAGATCTACTTTACGAGATATAAGGGGGGAAAGTTGACTGACCTTCGGCCGGTTTTTCGAAGCTCGATATCTCAGCTTCCCCTTGGCCTTTTTCAACTTTGAAAACTGGGCCGTGGTCGGCTTAATGCCCCTCACAATGCTGTATACACAGATTTAACCGAAACGCTTCGGTTCAAAACCTCGTGGCCACGCGGTTTTAGTTTTTTGGGTATTGTGCTTAACTCGCTTATCAGAAAAATCTGAACTAGGTATCAGATGAAAGGTCTTGATGAGACGGACACGCACACACCAAAAAACCACCACCTTAAGGCGACTAATCGAGCAGCGTTTCACTTTGAAGATTTTGCCCGTCACCGTTTTTCACTTTTTGTCACTTAGCACTTCGAGTATCACTCCGCGGCACTTGGCACTTACACTGTTAGATGCGGGACGTTAATCCGCATCTTTTGATGCATCACTCGCGTAAATCGGGCGAAAAAATCCTATTTTCTTGATTTTTCGAGCGCGGAGCGTCGGATTTTCGTGGCGTTCGGGGCGGCAGGCAGCGCGCGACTAACCTAACCTAACCTAACCTAACCTAACCTAACCTAACCTTTTTTTTTTTTTTTTTTTTTTTTTTTTTTTTTTTTTTTTTTTTTTTTTTTTTTTTTTTTTTTTTTTTTTTTTTTTTTTTTTTTACGTAGTGAAAACCCGTTTACGAGTACCCCCGGCCCCGGGGGGGGCCGGGCGGTTATGTGGGGCTCTCTCCCCCGTCCTCTTCCCCTGCGGGAAGGGGAGGGGGGAGCATACCCACTAAAAACACTACGGCATTGTCCGCTCGCCGGGTTTAGGTAGGCGCCGTGGGATCCCGAGGATTCGAGCCGACGACGCCCCCCGGCCTGCCCCGGCTTTGGTTAAAATCACCGGGGCTACCTCACCAAGGAGGGAGGAGTCGCAACGCTTCGACTCCGCCCCCAGACGTGTGGGACCGTACGGCGCAGGTGGAGGACCCCCGTCCCCAACCCGCTGGTCCCACTAGGGGTACAGGCGGGCAGCAAAGTGCCGCCGCCTTCTCCCCGTTCGTCTGCGCCGGAACGGGGGCGCATGGACGCACTCCTCGCGCTCCCGTTCCTCGGCTTCCTTCTGGAGCATTATGCACTCGCAGAAGGAAGCCACCTCCTCCCAGGACTCGTCACCCCTATCCAGCATAGCCGAGACTATGCTGTGGAGTGACAAGTCCTGCCGTCCGATCGCAGCCACGAGCTGGCTGCGCTCATAGCTCCAGCAGGGACACTCCTCGAGTGTATGCTGGGCTGTATCCTCCAGCGCCCCGCAGTTGTGGCAGCGGGCGCTGTCCTCACGTCCTATGCGGAACAAGTATGCCCCGAAGCACCCGTGGCCCGACAGAATTTGCACGAGGTGGTACGATATCGTACCAAACTCTCTGTCGAGCCACAGGTCGAGCGAGGGGAGGATGGCCGCTATGGTGCGCGTTCCATAGCGGCAGTCCTCCAGCTCCTCCTTCCACCTATCCCTCATGCGCCGCTGGGTTTGTCGGCGGGCATGGAGGATCTCCTCCGGGGCCATCCTGTCCCCCCTCGCTTGAGCCTCCCTTTGGGACCAATAAGACTCCGCCATGACCTCGGCGTCTATGTCCCAAGGTGGCGTTCCGGCGATTAGACAGGCCGCCATGTGCGCCACTGTCACGTACGCCCTGGCGATCCGTGTGGCGCACACCCGCTGAGGCCGTCGGAGGAGGGCCCTCGTCTTCCTGGTTAACCGGCTAGCCCATATCGGGGCGCCGTAGAGGGCCATGCTCCTCACGACATTGGCGTATAGCCTTCGGCAGGGCGTGAGTGGCCCTCCCGCATTCGGCAGTAGTCTGCCAAGGGCTGCCGCAGTGCCCATCAGCCGGGGGGCGAGTTTGGCAAAATGGGCGCCAAAGTCCCACTTCCTGTCCAGGACAAGGCCAAGATACTTTATGTTGGCCTTTACCTGGACAGGTTCTCCTCCAATAGCGAGTGAGGTGTCAGCCGGGATGCGCCAGGCGGGGGCCCCAAACACCATGGCATCAGTCTTCCGCATGTTGACTTTTAGGCCTAGCGCGCTGATGCGGTCCACGATCAGCTCAGCCGCCACGGTTGCCCTGCGCAGGGTCTCGCGCATGTCCCTTCCCCGGACGGCCACCATCGTGTCATCGGCGTAGCAGATGGTGGTCATGCGGGGAAGTTGTGCCCCTCTTATCGCCCAGTCAAACCCAAGGCTCCAAAGTAGTGGGCCGAGGATGGAACCTTGGGGGACCCCGCAAGCCATAGGCCGGCTCATACGCCTTCCGCCGTGATCATAGAGCACTACCCTTCCCTCCAGGTAGTGCCCTATGATCCTCTGGAGGTACCACGGGATCCGGTGGTACCTCAGAGACTCCATTATCACGGAGTAGGGGAGGGTGCCGAAAGCGTTGGCGATATCCAGCGATACCGCCACCACTCCCTCCCCCTTGCTGGCCGCTAGGTCGCTAAACTCCTTTAGAGTTTTCACGGCATCGATCGTCGACCGAGCCTTCCTGAACCCGAACTGGTGTTCAGATATGTTGGGGCCGGCCTCCTCCAGGTGGCTCCGGATGCGGGAGGAGATCACCCGCTCCAGTGCTTTCCCGCACTCGTCCAGGAGGACGATGGGCCGGTGACCCGAGGGCGAGTCAGGCGAGCCCCCCGGCTTGGGAATAAGGACAAGCCGTCCCTCCTTCCATGCCCTCGGGAAGCGCCCCTCCTGTAGACACTGATCCAGGAGGTCCTTGAAGCGCTCCCCGAGGTACTTCAGGGCTATCGGGATGACCCGCGCGGGCACGCCGTCCGGGCCCGGGGCCTTTTTGCACGCCCGGAGGCGGTCCGTCACCCACATCATTTCGTCCTGGTTGATCCTGGGTATATCTCCTCTTTGTTCCTCCGAAGGGGCCGCCATTCTCGGAGGCTCGAAGTCCGGCGCCGGAGGGAAGAGGACGCCGATTATCCTCTCTAGGAGCCCCGGCTCCAGAGAGTCCATGGGGGGGGCGCGCTTGACTTTCTCCCGCACCATTTTGTACGGGCGCCCCCATGGATCTCTCTCCAGCGTCGCCAAGAACTCCTCGTATGAGGCGTCCTTGGCCTTGGAAATCGCTACCTGTAGCGTTTCTTTGGCCTCCTTTAGGGCCCTGTAAAGGAGCTCCTCTTCAGCAGCCGTGTGCGTCACTCTCCGCCTGCAGCGGGTGTAAGCGCGACGCGCTCGGTTACTAGCGGCCCGAAGATTTGCTATGTCTTCGGACCACCAGTAAACGGCCGTTTTGCCGGGGAGCCTCCGCACCCGAGGCATAGCCGCGTCACATACTGCGGTAAGTGACTCGCGGAAGCGGACCGCCTTTGCGTCCACGTCCAGGTCATCGGGTGGGGGGGCGCACCACGCCTCGACCACCGCTGCCTCCTCCGCCATGCCGGGGTCGAACTTCGAGAGGACCCAGCGCGGGAAGGTCGACCTCCATCCCGCCGGCGGCTGCGGCTGTGTCGGCTGTGAGGCGGAGACCCTCATCCGAATATAGCGGTGGTCGGAGAGGGTCTCGACGTCCTCGAGGACGCGCCAGTCCGCGATACGCGCGGCTAGGGCAGGGGTCGCGAACGTTATGTCCACGATGGACCCCCCCCTGCCTACGCACGCACGTATCGACGTCACCTTGGTTGGCAACTTCTAGCCCGACTGCCGCCGCCCAGCTCTCCAGCTTGGCCCCTCTCAGGTCCGTGCTGGGGGAACCCCACGCCACGCCCTTGGCGTTAAGGTCCCCCATCACCAGCAACTGCGCTGGGGCAGCCCCCCTTACAACCCGCCCCAAATCCGCGAGGAAGGCCTCAAAGGCCGCCAGCGGTCTGTTGGGGGAGAAGTAGACCGCAATGATTGCGGTCCCTCCCCACTTGGCCGCCGCGTACCCCGGGCCTGCTCCAATCTTGTGGAGGGGGCGGGAGTTCCCATTCGTTGGGACCACTATTGCCGCGAGGCCGTCGGACGATCCAACCCAGTTCGGTTGGGGCGGAACGTAGTAGGGTTCCGCCACCGCCGCCACCGCTATTCCCCACTCCGCCATTGCCTGCATGAGCAGGTCTTGGGCCCTGGCGGAGTGGTTTACGTTCGTCTGTAGGATCTCGCAATGCAGGTGTGCTGGCATTAAGACACCTGCATTGCGAGTTCCTCTCGTGCCTTCTGGCTGTCCACTGGGGTGCGGGCCTGGGTCGCGTGGGCCTTACCCTTAACGCTTGGGGGGGCGCATTTGTCCCCACCCATTACGTGGCCATGTGGCCGGCCCGCTGCCGCGCACACCGCGCATTTTGGCTTCGCCTCGCAGCTAGCCGCGCGGTGTCCCTCCTCGCCGCAGCGGAAGCACTTGGCCCCATGCTCCGCTGTGGAAGGGCACGTAGCCCTGGTGTGGCCCAGCGCCATGCACTTAAAGCAGCGCATGGGCAGGGCCACAAGGGGCGTCACGGCGGCCTTCGACCATCCCACCTGGACGTGGCCCTCCTTCGCCACTTCTTTGGCGGCCGTCGCTGGGCACCGTACAAAGACAGTGCCCCGCCCCCAGCCTCTCTCGCTGAGGGCCCCGACCTTAACGAGAGCCACGTGGCAGCCCCCCTTGGCCGCTATGGCCGCCGCCACCTCGTCCCGACCCACGGTATCGTCGAGCCCCGTGAGTTTGAGCTCGGCGAATTTCGTGGGCCGGGTGATCTCGGCTACGTCTCCCACCACCTCGCGGAGCTTTTCCGCCATGCGGTCCGCGGTGGCTTCGGGGGTGTCTCCTCTTATCTCTAGCATTTTGGAGCCGGTCATTGTTTTCTTCAATTGGACCGACTCCAGCCCGAGATCGGCCAGCCTGACGCCGGCCCTGGCCCACACCATTAGGTCGGTGTACGTGGCCGACTTGCCCTCCCTCTGTGCTCCCTCTTTGAGGGTCAGCACCACGGCTGCCGTACGGGGTACCACCACCTTCGCCGCTTTTGGCTTGGGGGTCGTCTTGGGGGGGGTGGCCGGGGAGGTGGCGCTTGCCTTTTTCCCCTTCCCCTTCCTCCTCACCACCTCCGACCAGGGAGCTTCCTGGGGCGCGGCTTGGGGTTGAGGTCCCCTCTCGCCGCTCGTGCCCGCCTTGGGGGGGGCATTCGGTGGATTTGGCGGAGCATGACTAGGACGCTCCACCGTCTTCGACTTCTGAGCCGATCTCGGGCCTGCCCCTCCTGCCCCTCCCCCCGCCTTTTTGCCATTTTGGGCTGGCTGGGGTGGAGGAGGAGGAGGCGGAGGCCTAGGGTTTGCCGCCTGCCTCGCCTTCGGCTGCGCTGCCTTCGGAGGTTCCCTCGTGGCTCCTCCTGCCAGGTTCGGCTGGGCCCTGGGACGTGGTGGGGGCGCCGTCATCCTGTCCGCAGCGAGCGGCGGCCTGAGGACGGGCTCCGGCGGGAGGCGCGCCTCCATCTCCCCCAGGCGGGCGTTGATCATCCCGCCTAGGGACGTCAACAGGTCGCGCCTGAGCTCTTCCATGGCCTCTTTCAGCCCCCCCCTCTCTTCAGCAACTGCGGCCTCCCTGCGCACTGCGGAGGCTGTGCCTTGCGCCTCCGCGTATGCCTCCTTAAAGGCTTTCAGCTCCGAGCGGACTATTTCCAGCTCCCTCGCAAGCCTGGAGTTGTCCGCCCGGAGTCTGCGCTGCTCCTCGGTAGGGGAGACCACGCGCAGTTCCTCGATGGCCTCGAAAGCCTCAGCGGCCGCATCATTTAAGAGGCCCTTGATCCTCCCATTGATGTTGCCGCACTTGGCAACGTTCCCCCGAATGGAGAGAACGCTGCGGAGGGCGGCGGTAGCGAGCTCCTCCCTGCACTTCTGCTGGGGGGTGCGGACGTCCTCATCGCCCTTGGGCGACTTCCTCCGAAGAGGTTGTTTGGGGCGATAGGTTCTGTCGCCCTGGTCGTCCTCGTCGTTGGAGTCCTCGTCGCTGCCGAGACCCTCCAACTTCCTCCGTGCCGAGGCCATGAAGGCGTGGGCACCCATGCTGCGCTTGCCGTGTCCTCCCCTGGTTGAGGTTTTAACCTTCGCGGGAATTACCTCTTCCGCGCCGCTGGACTTGGCTCTTTTCAGAAGAGCCCTTCTAGCGTCTCCTTTGGGGCCCTTCAGGAGGCTGAGCGGAACAGTCTCCTCGTCTTCCTCCATTCCAGAGGTCTCCGACGCGTCCTCGATTGTGACCTGTCGGTCGGATTCAGCCTCAGCCTCCGCCCACTCGCCGGCCTCCGACAGGGAGGCCGTGTCCGCCGCGGTGGCGCTGACAAGGGAGCCAACCGACCCCCTTTTCGCACTCCGCAACTTGGAGGAAAAATTCAGCCGATCTCCGGCTGACTCCGGCGAAAAATTCCCAGCGGGTGAACCGCTCAAGCAAGTTTTCCCCTGCCCCCCCCCAGAGATGGCCGATGAACCGGCCCCCCTTTCCCCTGAACTAACCCCCCCCGTAACTCCCCCCGTTCCGGAGTTACCCCCGCCCCTAAAACCGGAACTACGGTCGCCCATAGTTCCCCCCCCTCCCGTCCGATTCCCAATCGGAACCCCCCCCCAGAACCCTTTCAGGTTCGTGAACCCTCCCCCACTACTAAACCCCCCCCTCACCGGTTGGTTTTGTCAGAAGGACAAAACCTAACCAAAAACGGTCAAGTCCGAACCGTGGAAAATTACCAACTTATCAAAAAATTGGTAGTTTTCCCCAGATTCTGACGAGACTATAGTAGCTATAGGGTCGTGTGGGGTGCCGTTAGGCGGCGCAAGCTACCCCCTATATGACCCACTAACTACCAAATCTCTGACCGTTAAGACACAGGAGTGGCGATTTTTTGAAAGTGTCGACAAACTTATCAAAAAAGTCCCCGACTCCTGTGGCAAAAGTAATAGCAAAGTTGCCAAAGTTAGGTTTCCGAATAACTTTTGACTGGTGAGTCCAAAAATTATTCGGAAAACGGCAAACGACAGTGCTATTTTTTTGCTATTTTTCCCCACAAAAAGAAGTTAAAAAAGTTAAATCTAGAATTAATGACGAATTTTTGAAAAAAGCTAAGAAAAGGGTTTTGAAATCTCCTGACCGCAAAACTTGAAGAGTTTTGGCCGAAAACTTCAAAAATTAATTTTGTGAGATCCAGATAAGCTAGAAACTCCGAAAAAAGACCGAAAGTTCGACTGGCTAATGCAGAAGGCGAATAGCTAAAAAAATTTGGAAATTTTCCAAGGCAAGTAATAAATTTGAGTGATCTAGTGAAACGCGTCCTCCAAATCAGCTCAAATTTTTCCTCAATCAGCTCAAATTTTTCCTCAATCAGCTCAAATTTTTCCTCAATCAGCTCAAATTTTTCCTCAATCAGCTCAAATTTTTCCTCAATCAGCTCAAATTTTTCCTCAATCAGCTCAAATTTTTCCTCAATCAGCTCAAATTTTTCCTCAATCAGCTCAAATTTTTCCTCAATCAGCTCAAATTTTTCCTCAATCAGCTCAAATTTTTCCTCAATCAGCTCAAATTTTTCCTCAATCAGCTCAAATTTTTCCTCAACCTAACCTAACCTAACCTTTTTTTTTTTTTTTTTTTTTTTTTTTTATGGTGTGGAAAATGCGCCTTATGCATCCGGCCCGGTACGGGGTTACCGAGGGTATCTGGGGCTCTCCCGAGGCGTCAGGCATACCCAGTAAAAAACACACGGATTCCCACATTTGGCACTGTTGCAGGGGGCCGCGGGAGAACTTTCGTGAACCGCGACGTCCCTGCAGGCCCACCCCGGGATGGGGCTACCTCCCTGCGACACCTGTGCAATGCAGGATTGGGAATTCCCGCCCTCCCCCGCAGGTGCCGCGGATTTTTTATAGAGGTTTTCTCCTCACAGTCACTGCAGTAACCCGCGGCCTCGGCATTAGGAACACCAAGGTTACGCGTAGCCACGACAGGCACCCTAAGGCGCCTCCGTCACAAAGGGGTGGTTTTCCAGGACAGAAAATGTCCCTTCAAGCCGCCCCTGTCCTCTCAAAGTCCCGAAGGATTCCTCACAAGAGGGTTGCTCTCCAGGGCTGAAAATGCACTTTCGAGCCACCCCCTCCCACTTTCGTCCTGAAAAGGACGTTTGCGTCCTTAGAAGGACGGTTTTGGTTTCGTCCTAAGAAGGACGTTTTGCCGACATCCCGAAGGATTCGTAATATCCCGAAGGATCCCTCTCTCGCCCTGAAAAGGACGTTTGCGCCCTTAAAAGGACGATTTCGTCATGTCCCGGAGGACCCCGCCGCTCTGAAAAGAACGATTAAGTCTTGAAAAGGACTGTTACCCGCTCGCTCTGAAAAGGACGAATGCGGTTGCGGATGCGCCCTTAAAAGGACGGCTTCGTCATGTCCCGGAGGACCCCGCCGCTCTGAAAAGAACGATTGAGTCTTGAAAAAGACTGTTACCCGCTCGCTCTGAAAAGGACGAATGCGGTTGCGGATGCGCCCTTAAAAGGACGGCTTCGTCATGTCCCGGGGGACCCCGCCGCTCTGAAAAGAACGATTAAGTCTTGAAAAAGACTGTTACCCGCTCGCTCTGAAAAGGGCGAATGCGGTTGCGGATGCGCCCTTAAGAGGACGGCTTCGTCATGTCCCGGAGGACCCCGCCGCTCTGAAAAGAACGATTAAGTCTTGAAAAAGACTGTTACCCCGCTCGCTCTAAAAAGGACGAATGCGGTTGCGGATGCGCCCTTAAAAGGACGGCTTCGTCATGTCCCGGAGGACCCCGCCGCTCTGAAAAGAACGATTAAGTCTTGAGAAAGACTGTTACCCGCTCGCTCTGAAAAGGACGAATGCGGTTGCGGATGCGCCCTTAAAAGGACGGCTTCGTCATGTCCCAGAGGACCCCGCCGCTCTGAAAAGAACGATTAAGTCTTGAAAAAGACTGTTACCCGCTCGCTCTGAAAAGGACGAATGCAGTTGCGGATGCGCCCTTAAAAGGACGGCTTCGTCATGTCCCGGAGGACCCCGCCGCTCTGAAAAGAACGATTAAGTCTTGAAAAAGACTGTTACCCGCTCGCTCTGAAAAGGACGAATGCGGTTGCGGTTGCGCCCTTAAAAGGACGGTTGGTTCGCCCTTAGAAGGACGGTTGTCAAGTCCCGAAGGATCCCTCTCGTCGTCCTGAAAAGGACGTTTGCGCCCTTAAAAGGACGGTTGCATCCTTGAGAGGGCGTTTGCGCCCTTAGAAGGACCGCGCACAAGGTTGCTCTCCAAGGTGGGTGTTAACGGCCGTCTGCCCACCCACCCCTTCCAGCAGCCAAGGGCGCTTCAATCCTTAGAAGGACGTTTGCGCCCTCAGAGGGACGTTTCGCCCTTAGAAGGACGGTTGGTTCGCCCTTAAAAGGACGGTTGACAAGTCCCGAAGGATCCCTCTCGTCGTCCTGAAAAGGACGTTTGCGCCCTTAAAAGGACGGTTGCATCCTTGTGAGGACGTTTGCGCCCCTAGAAGGACCACGCACAAGGTTGCTTTCCAAGATGGGTGTTAACGGCCGTCTGCCCACCCACCCCTTCCAGCAACCAAGGGCGTTTCGACCCTTAGAAGGACGTTTGCGCCCTCAGAAGGACGTTTCGCCCTTAAAAGGACGGTTGGTTCGCCCTTAAAAGGACGGTTGGTTCGTCCTTAAAAGGACGGTTGGTTCGCCCTTAAAAGGACGGTTGTCAAGTCCCGAAGGATCCCTCTCGTCGTCCTGAAAAGGACGTTTGCGCCCTTAAAAGGACGGTTGCATCCTTGAGAGGACGTTTGCGCCCCTAGAAGGACCACGCACAAGGTTGCTTTCCAAGATGGGTGTTAACGGCCGTCTGCCCACCCACCCCTTCCAGCAACCAAGGGCGTTTCGACCCTTAGAAGGACGTTTGCGCCCTCAGAAGGACGTTTCGCCCTTAAAAGGACGGTTGGTTCGCCCTTAAAAGGACGGTTGGTTCGTCCTTAAAAGGACGGTTGGTTCGCCCTTAAAAGGACGGTTGTCAAGTCCCGAAGGATCCCTCTCGTCGTCCTGAAAAGGACGTTTGCGCCCTTAGAAGGACGGTTGCATCCTTGAGAGGACGTTTGCGCCCCTAGAAGGACCACGCACAAGGTTGCTTTCCAAAATGGGTGTTAACGGCCGTCTGCCCACCCACCCCTTCCAGCAACCAAGGGCGTTTCGACCCTTAGAAGGACGTTTGCGCCCTCAGAAGGACGTTTCGCCCTTAAAAGGACGGTTGGTTCGCCCTTAGAAGGACGGTTGTCAAGTCCCGAAGGATCCCTCTCGTCGTCCTGAAAAGGACGTTTGCGCCCTTAAAGGACGGTTGCATCCTTGAGAGGACGTTTGCGCCCCTAGAAGGACCACGCACAAGGTTGCTTTCCAAGATGGGTGTTAACGGCCGTCTGCCCACCCACCCCTTCCGGCAACCAAGGGCGTTTCGACCCTTAGAAGGACGTTTGCGCCCTCAGAAGGACGTTTCGCCCTTAAAAGGACGGTTGGTTCGCCCTTAAAAGGACGGTTGGTTCGTCCTTAAAAGGACGGTTGGTTCGCCCTTAAAAGGACGGTTGTCAAGTCCCGAAGGATCCCTCTCGTCGTCCTGAAAAGGACGTTTGCGCCCTTAAAAGGACGGTTGCATCCTTGAGAGGACGTTTGCGCCCCTAGAAGGACCACGCACAAGGTTGCTTTCCAAGATGGGTGTTAACGGCCGTCTGCCCACCCACCCCTTCCAGCAACCAAGGGCGTTTCGACCCTTAGAAGGACGTTTGCGCCCTCAGAAGGACGTTTCGCCCTTAAAAGGACGGTTGGTTCGCCCTTAAAAGGACGGTTGGTTCGTCCTTAAAAGGACGGTTGGTTCGCCCTTAAAAGGACGGTTGTCAAGTCCCGAAGGATCCCTCTCGTCGTCCTGAAAAGGACGTTTGCGCCCTTAGAAGGACGGTTGCATCCTTGAGAGGACGTTTGCGCCCCTAGGAGGACCACGCACAAGGTTGCTTTCCAAAATGGGTGTTAACGGCCGTCTGCCCACCCACCCCTTCCAGCAACCAAGGGCGTTTCGACCCTTAGAAGGACGTTTGCGCCCTCAGAAGGACGTTTCGCCCTTAAAAGGACGGTTGGTTCGCCCTTAAAAGGACGGTTGGTTCGTCCTTAAAAGGACGGTTGGTTCGCCCTTAAAAGGACGGTTGTCAAGTCCCGAAGGATCCCTCTCGTCGTCCTGAAAAGGACGTTTGCGCCCTTAGAAGGACGGTTGCATCCTTGAGAGGACGTTTGCGCCCCTAGAAGGACCACGCACAAGGTTGCTTTCCAAAATGGGTGTTAACGGCCGTCTGCCCACCCACCCCTTCCAGCAACCAAGGGCGTTTCGACCCTTAGAAGGACGTTTGCGCCCTCAGAAGGACGTTTCGCCCTTAAAAGGACGGTTGGTTCGCCCTTAAAAGGACGGTTGGTTCGTCCTTAAAAGGACGGTTGGTTCGCCCTTAGAAGGACGGTTGTCAAGTCCCGAAGGATCCCTCTCGTCGTCCTGAAAAGGACGTTTGCGCCCTTAGAAGGACGGTTGCATCCTTGAGAGGACGTTTGCGCCCCTAGGAGGACCACGCACAAGGTTGCTTTCCAAGATGGGTGTTAACGGCCGTCTGCCCACCCACCCCTTCCAGCAACCAAGGGCGTTTCGGCCCTTAGAAGGACGTTTGCGCCCTCAGAAGGACGTTTCGCCCTTAAAAGGACGGTTGGTTCGCCCTTAAAAGGACGGTTGGTTCGTCCTTAAAAGGACGATTGGTTCGCCCTTAGAAGGACGGTTGTCAAGTCCCGAAGGATCCCTCTCGTCGTCCTGAGAAGGACGTTTGCGCCCTTAGAAGGACGGTTGCATCCTTGAGAGGACGCTTGCGCTCCTAGAAGGACCACGCACAAGGTTGCTTTCCAGGATGGGTGTTAACGGCCGTCTGCCCACCCACCCCTTCCAGCAACCAAGGGCGCTTCGACCCTTAGAAGGACGTTTGCGCCCTCAGAAGGACGTTTCGCCCTTAAAAGGACGGTTGGTTCGCCCTTAAAAGGACGGTTGGTTCGTCCTTAAAAGGACGGTTGGTTCGCCCTTAGAAGGACGGTTGGTTCGCCCTTAGAAGGACGGTTGTCAAGTCCCGAAGGATCCCTCTTTTCGTCCTGAGAAGGACGTTTGCGCCCTTAAAAGGACGGTTTATGCTTTTATTGTCAGTTGTTTACATGGAGTATTCAATGTCCATTAGTTATAACATAGGCGATGTTGGCACTATTGCTGCCGACCACGGATTAACAAACTTGTACAAATACTAAGATATATCTAGCCTTATATTTATATGGTACACTTATTATCATACATATGTTGCATAGGGACTTATTCTAGTGCATAGTAACAGGCGTTGCATAACGAATACATATATACTATCTGCCATTTACTCCCGCGTGCATGGCCGCGCGCCGCTCGTGGCGTGGTTTAATTTGTATGTGTTGCCATTTCAGCATTATCATTACTATACTTATTGTTATTATTATTTTATTATTCTTCTTATTAGCGCGCTGCCAGGCTCGGCCGCCCAGCACTCCCGAATCGGTGAAATCGCCGAACGCGGTTTGGTTTTTCGACCACCTTGCCTCAGTGGATCATCGTAGAGACCTAGTTTAGGCCTCACTCTGTAGGGCTCCCCAATGCGCAACGCGCCGCACCGCGTGAATTGTTGATTTCACTCCGGTTCCCCCCTTACGGCTGAAAAACTCCCATAATTTCACTTTTTCTCACTTAAATATTTGACACTTTCACTCTTGCACTTGTTGATGGTACGGTTGTGTGCGTGACTTCATTCCGCGTCTTTTGATGTATCGCACGGCTTCGTAGCTCGACGTGGCGCAAAATCGTCGCTGCTCCCCCCCCCAATGGTTCAGTTTTTCAACCACCGTGTCTCAGTGGATCATCGTAGAGCCCTGGCTTAGGCCTCATTCTGTAGGGCTCCCCAATGCGCAACGCGCTGCACCGCGCGAATTGTTGATTTCACTCCGGTTTTCACTCTACGGTTGAAAAACTCGTAAAATTTCACTTTTTCTCACTTAGATATCTGACACTTTCACTCTTGCACTTATTGATGGTACGGTTGTGTGCGTGACTTCATTCCGCGTCTTTTGATGTATCGCACGGCTTCGTAGCTCGACGTGGCGCAAAATCGTCGCTGCTCCCCCCCCCCCCCAATGGTTCGGTTTTTCAACCACCGTGTCTCAGTGGATCATCGTAGAGCCCTGGCTTAGGCCTCATTCTGTAGGGCTCCCCAATGCGCAACGCGCTGCACCGCGCGAATTGTTGATTTCACTCCGGTTTTCACTCTTCGGTTGAAAAACTCCTAAAATTTCACTTTTCCTCACTTAAATATCTGACACTTTCACTCTTGCACTTATTGATGGTACGGTTGTGTGCGCGGCTTAATTCCGCATCTTTTGATGTATCCCACTGCTGTATAGCTCATCTGGGTGACCGACCACGCCTCTCGTGGTTCGGTTTTTCAACCGCCGTGCCTCAGTGGATCATCGTACGGACCTGACTTAGGCCTCATTTTGTAGGGCTCCCCAGTGCGCGGTGCACTGCGCCGCGCGAATTCTTGATTTCATTCCGGTTTTCCCTTCACGATTGAAAAATCTTAAAATTGCACTTTTTCTCACTTAAATATCTGACACTTTCACTTTTGCACTTGTTGATAGTACGGTTGTGTGCGCGGCTTCATTCCACGTCTTTTGATGTATCGCACTGCTGCGTAGCTCAACGGGGCTAAAAATCGTCGCTGCTCCCCCCCCCCAATGATTTGGTTTTTCAACCACCGTGCCTCGGTGGATCGTCGTAGAGACCTGGCTTAGGCCTCATTCTGTAGGGCTCCCTAGTGCGCAGTGTGCTGCGCCGCGCGTATTGTTGATTTCACTCCGGCTTTCACTCTACTGTAGAAAAACTCCTCTAATTCCACTTAAATATCTGACACTTTCACTTTTGCACTTGTTGTTATTATGGTTGTGTGCGCGGCTTAATTCCGCGGCTTTTGATATATCACACTGCTATACCCATACGCCCCGCGACCGTCGACCGTCCCCAGCCCGCGCGCCCAGCAACAAGGCTTCCGCGACCGCCCCAGCTCCGCGCGCTCACCAGCGAGACCTCCGCGACCGCCCTAGCAACGCGCGCCCAGCAACGACTCCTCCGCAATCTCCCCAGCTCCGCGCGCCCAGCAGCCAGACCCCGCGGCCGTCCCCAGCGCCCGAGCCCGGCAGCACCACAACCCTCGGCCGGCGTCGTCGCCCTCACCCCGAGCGGCGCGCATACACATTGCTAGATGGCCATATACACATCATCCTTATCACAATCAACATCATCCTCCAATCATGCATACTTCCCCCCCCCCCTCACTACTTTAGTCGTCGCGCAAAAATCTATTTAGCAATAACAATAACATAACCACCCAGGTTTGAAGTTGGCCGAACCAACTCATTCTATAAATTAATAGCACCTTAGTTCAATTAATAGCACATTAGTTCAGTTAATAACACATTAATCAATAAATATAGCAAGTTGCACTACTCGCCCATTTGCATGAAATCTATCATACCTACAAACAGCCGTGGCGAGCCACCAGCTCCCCCATTCCCCCGAGCGAGTCACGTGCGCCCACCAATGCCACTATAGTGCGTTCCATGTAGCGCGCCAACAATGTGAACAAGCCGCCATGTTAAAATTATTAAATGTTGGGTTTACTAAATTATGTTGTTTCCAGAGTTGATGATGCTTGCTCGCACAACTAGCAAGCCCCACAGAAGCCCCCACATGTTTCATCATGTAGACGGACATTTCTCAAGAGTCTTATCATGTTTCCTCTTGTATTTTCAATAGATATGTTATTGTAAACTTTAGTAATTCATAGTAGATCACAATAGCCCTACTAACTACCGCAAAGTATGGGATAGATTCACTCTCAATTATAACTTCGACGATACGTTCGTCTACATGATGAGGCACGCCATAGCGAACAAAGTATAGTCATATCTTCAATCCAATTTCAGATTTGGGGTGTCTAGGCTCGTCGTGAGCTAGAGCAAGGGAGTCGCTTTAGAAAAAGGTGTTTTATTCGGTAACTACTGGTTAGAAAATTCTAAAATTTGGAATGTGTGCTCTTCATTAGATGGACTATCATATACAGTTTCAAAATGGGGGGTAACAGGTTAACTTTCCAAACTATGGGGGGGAGAAGTTGGGAGCCATTCCAATGCCAGCTCGCTTAGTACAAAAAGGGGGGGGGGCTCGACTCCCGTGCACTAACATAGAACCTATTTAGACCTAGGCTATTGTTAACAATTTGGATTCCATATTTGAAACAGGTTTGGACTTGTTTAAGCTTACACGTGTTACAATATTCTGTAATTTTAAATGCGTTTTAGACATAGAAATAATTGAGCTACAGAGTTGGGACCAACACAGATCTTATTTTTGGCTTAGCCTAATCTTTAACAATTTGAGAATTTTGAAAAAAAAAAAATCAAAGGGAAAAAGTCAAAAGTGGAATATATTTACGTAAATTGCCTCTCAAGCGGGGGACTTGCTTCATATAAAGTTACTTTACTCGAAAACTACAGCTTAGATAAATCTGGAATTTGGAATATATGATCTCTATTAACTGGGCTACCGAGCGCAATTTCCAGAATGGGGGGTAACAGATCTACTTTGCGAGATATAAGGGGGGAAAGTTGGCTGGCCCGGCGAACTTTGTTCCGCATTAGATTGGAAAATTCCTTTGCAAGTGCATCTTTATGCTGATCAAGGAATAATGTGTAGGCATGCTAAATTTAATGTCTGTAGCTTTGTTAGTACAACATTTCGGAATTTTCCAATCCCGTGGGAAAATCGAGATAAAAGTATCCTATGTCCGTCTCCTGGTCCTAAGCTACCTCCCTAGCAATTTCCAGCCAGATCGGTTAAGCCGTTCTCGAGTTATAAATAGTCATATTTTATCCCGTGGGAAAATCGAAATAAAAAGCATTCTATGTCCGCCTCCTGGTTTCTAAGCTACCTCCCTGCCAATTTCAGTCCACACGGTTAAGCCGTTCTTGAGTTATAAACAGTCGTATTTTTATCCCGTGGGAAAATCGGGATAAAAAGTATCCTACATCCGTCTCCTGGTCCTAAGCTACCTCCCTACCAATTCCCAACCAACTCGGTTAAGCCGTTCTTGAGTTATAAACAGTCGTATTTTTATCCCGTGGGAAAATCGGGATAACAAGTATCCTATGTCCGTCTCCTGGTCCTAAGCTACCTCCCTGCCGATTTTCAGCCAAATCGGTTGAGCCGTTCGCGAGTTACAGACTATAGTCATATATTCATATGTTCATCCCAACTCCAAATTTGAGGTATCTAGGCTCATCGTACGCTAGAGCAGGGGAGTCACTTTAGAAAAAGATGTTTTATTCGGTAACTGCTGATCGGAAAGATCTGAAATTTGGAATGTATGGTCTTTATTAGATGGGCTATCATATGCAATTTCAAAGTGGGGGGTAACAGGTTACACTTCCGAGTTATGGAGGGGAGAACTTTAGAAATTAAGAAACCAATCAAAATACCAGCCCGCTCAGCAGAGGGGGGTGGGGGGGTGGCTCCCGTGCACTAACATAGAACGTATTCAGACCTAATAATAATTAGCAATTTAAATTCTGTGTTTGAAGCAAGTTCAGGCTTGTTTAAGCTTACACGTGTTACAATATTTCGTAATTTAAATGCATTTTAGTCAGAATTAACTGAGCTACAGAGATGGGACCAACACCAATCTTATTTTTGGCCTAGCCCAGTATTTTGAAGAAGGCAAAGGGAAAAAAGTCAAAATGGAATTATATTTATGTAGATTAACACAAGTTGCCTCCGAGGCGGGGGACTTGTTTCAGATATAATTTACTTTACTCGAAAACTACTGCATAGAAAGTCTAGATTTGGAATATATGATCTCTATTATCTACCAATTTTCATCCAAATCGGTTAAGCCATTCTTAAGTTATGAATTGTCGTATTTTATCCCGTGGGAAAATCGGGATAAAAATTATCCTATGTGCGTCTCCTGGTCCTAAGCTACCTCCCTACCAATTTTCAGCCAAATCTATTAAGCCGTTCTTGAGTTATAAGCAGTCGTATTTTTATCCCGTGGGAAAATCAGGATAAAAAGTATCCTATGTCCGTCTCCTAGTCCTAAGCTACCTCCCTGCCAATTTTCAGCCAAATCGGTTAAGCCGTTCGCGAGTTACAGACTATAGTCGTAAGTTCATATGTTCACCCCAATACCAAATTTGGGGTGTCTAGGCTCATCGTACGCTAGAGCAGGGGAGTCACTTTAGAAAAAGATGTTTTATTCGGTAACTACTGATCGGAAAGATCTGAAATTTGGAATGTGTAGTCTTTATTAGATGGGTTATCATATGCAATTTCGAAATGGGGGGTAACAGGTTACACTTCCGAGTTATGAGGGGGGGAAATTTAGAAATTAGGAAACCTATCAGAATACCAGCCCGCTCAGCAGAGGGGGGTGGGGGGGTGGCTCCCGTGCACCAACATAGAACATATTCAGGCCTAATAATAATTAGCAGTTTAAATTCTATGTTTGAAGCAAGTTCAGACTTGTTTAAGCTTACACGTATTACAATATTTCGTAATTTAAATGCATTTTAGTCAGAATTAATTGAGCTACAGAGATGGGACCAACACCAATCTTATTTTTGGGATAGCCCAGTATTTTTGAAAAAAGGCAAAGGGAAAAAGTCAAAATGGAATTATATTTACGTAAATTGACACAAGTTGCCTCCAACGCGGGGCTTATTTCAGATATAATTGCTTTACTCGAAAACTACTGCATAGAAAATCTGAGATTTGGAATATATGATCTCTATTATCTACCAATTTTCATCCAAATCGGTTAAGCCATTCTTGAGTTATAAATTGTCGTATTTTATCCCGTGGGAAAATCGGGATAAAAATTATCCTATGTGCGTCTCCTGGTCCTAAGCTACCTCCCTACCAATTTTCAGCCAAATCTATTAAGCCGTTGTTGAGTTATAAACAGTCGTATTTTTATCCCGTGGGAAAATCAGGATAAAAAGTATCCTATGTCCGTCTCCTAGTCCTAAGCTACCTCCCTGCCAATTTTCAGCCAAATCGGTTAACCCGTTCGCGAGTTACAGACTATAGTCGTAAATTCATATGTTCACCCCAATACCAAATTTGGGGTGTCTAGGCTCATCGTACGCTAGAGCAGGGGAGTCACTTTAGAAAAAGATGTTTTATTCGGTAACTACTGATCGGAAAGATCTGAAATTTGGAATGTGTAGTCTTTATTAGATGGGTTATCATATGCAATTTCGAAATGGGGGGTAACAGGTTACACTGCCGAGTTATGAGGGGGGGAAATTTAGAAATTAAGAAACCAATCAAAATACCAGCCCGCTCAGCAGAGGGGGGTGGGGGGGTGGCTCCCGTGCACCAACATAGAACATATTTAGAACCAAGCCTACCACTAGCAGTTTAAATTCTATGTCCAAACTCCATGCCTGAAGCAAGTTCAGACCTGTTTGAGCTTACACGTGTTACAATATTTCGTGATTTCAAATGCATTTTAGACATAGAAATAATTAAGCTACAGAGTTGGGACCAACACAGATCTTATTTTTAGGCCTAGCCCAATATTTACCGGTTTTAAAATTTTGAAAAAAGGCAAAGGGAAAAAAGTCAAAATGAAATTATATTTACGTAAATTAACACAAATTGCCTCCAACGCGTGGGACTTGCTTCAGATAAAATTACTTTACTCGAAAACTACAGCTTAGAAAAATCTGAAATTTGGAATATATGATCTCTATTAACTGGGCTATCGAGCGCAATTCCCAAAATGGGGGGTAAAAGATCTACTTTACGAGATATAAGGGGGGAAAGTTGACTGACCTTCGGCCGGTTTTTCGAAGCTCGATATCTCAGCTTCCCCTTGGCCTTTTTCAACTTTGAAAACTGGGCCGTGGTCGGCTTAATGCCCCTCACAATGCTGTATACACAGATTTAACCGAAACGCTTCGGTTCAAAACCTCGTGGCCACGCGGTTTTAGTTTTTTGGGTATTGTGCTTAACTCGCTTATCAGAAAAATCTGAACTAGGTATCAGATGAAAGGTCTTGATGAGACGGACACGCACACACCAAAAAACCACCACCTTAAGGCGACTAATCGAGCAGCGTTTCACTTTGAAGATTTTGCCCGTCACCGTTTTTCACTTTTTGTCACTTAGCACTTCGAGTATCACTCCGCGGCACTTGGCACTTACACTGTTAGATGCGGGACGTTAATCCGCATCTTTTGATGCATCACTCGCGTAAATCGGGCGAAAAAATCCTATTCTCTTGATTTTTCGAGCGCGGAGCGTCGGATTTTCGTGGCGTTCGGGGCGGCAGGCAGCGCGCGACTAACCTAACCTAACCTAACCTAACCTAACCTAACCTAACCTAACCTAACCTAACCTAACCTAACCTAACCTAACCTAACCTAACCTAACCTAACCTAACCTAACCTAACCTAACCTAACCTAACCTAACCTAACCTAACCTAACCTAACCTAACCTAACCTAACCTAACCTAACCTAACCTAACCTAACCTAACCTAACCTAACCGAGTTGCGCCCCGTCCGCAGTCGAAAACACCACGTTTCCACGTTGCTCCGTCGAAAAATAATCGAAAAAGTGGGTTTTTCTTATCCGATCGTGACGAAATTAGTGTTGAAAAGTGCGTAATTGTGCCCCGCACACGGCTGTGTATTGTGAAGCAGCACCAGTGTTCGCCCGTAGCGGCAAAGTGTCAAAAACTGTCAAAAAGTGAGGTTATAAGACCTAAAACCCTTAATAAAAAGTGATACAGTGCACGGATTTTGACGGGCGATACATCGCCAGGAGCGCCTTAACGGGCCCCACAAGACGACATATCGTGCATCACTCTACCTCAAACAGGCGAAGTACAATCGCCAAAAAAACAACTACCGCGTGGCGGCGTGGTCATCGATCCCGTGGCGTGAGGAGGCTGAAATTTGGAGAGTAGGAGTACCACTGTTCCAGGACTCGGAAAACGCAAGTTGCAGAATTTTACCTACCTTGATTTATTTTTAATTGACTTTACAAAATTCAAACTTTGCACCTAAATATCTCGAAGACTAAATCGACAACATATAGTTTTTCTTCAATTATCTGTTGCGCGCTAATCAGAAGAAGCTGTACACCAAGTTTCAAAATTTTCGAGTGAAAATCCTGTGGTAGAGACATTATTTTTCAAAATTTTGGTTTTTCTTTAATAATTCAAAATAATTGTATGAAATAAATTCTGTTTACTATTTATATATACGGGCGCTCCTGCGACAAATATTCTGTGATTTTTTCAAAATTTTTGGTCGAATAGAACTCGAGTTATTCAATTTTTTTCATTTTTTTCCTATATTTTCCAAAATAATAAAAATAATCGGTTTTTTATACCAGAATTAGTTATAGAGTATAGTTATACATTGGACAAACCCAAAACCAGGGTCGCCCAAAGCTTAAAACGACGAGATACCACATTTCCGCCATTTTGTTTTTTATGGTATCAAACTTAAGATATTTATAACTCGAGAACTATACAACCTAGAGTGACCGGATTTCCACAGGTACTCGGGCCACACACTACTCTATCGGTCGTGACTGGTTTGAGACGGATATCTCGCAAACAATTATTTTGCGTTCTAATTACCCTCGTCCAACAGAGGAGACCAAGCCAGACACGACAGTGAAAGTCCGGTCTTCCTGCGGCCTCTGGTTGCGGAGATATCGGCTGTCAAAGTTGCACTTTGACAGTTCGGCGGCCATCTTGTTTCACTTTGGAACGCAATATCTCGGCAACGGGAGGCCTTAGGAAATCGCGGTTTTCACAGTTGGCACGAGGACCGTGACCTCTATCCCCCCCCCCTAAATTTAGGGAAATCGGGGACCGTGGAAATTCGGACCCTGGACAAGGTCTTATTGGACAGAGGGGGTCAACATTCTATTATAGCCCAAAACCCCGACATTCTGCGGCTTCGGGAAGCGGAGTTATCGGCGATCAAACTTCGAGTTTGACAGTTCAGGCGCCATCTTGAAAAATTTAAAACGGGCATAGCTCCGCAACCTGACGTCGTAGAGACTCGGGATTTTCACCGAGGACATTGGGGGTTTACCCAAGACCGAGCCAGAAAGGTCCCGACCGGTTTCGGCACCTAAAATATTCGAGAGCTGGAAATAGTCCCGGAGGGTAGAGCTCGTCGAGCCCAGGAGAACGAGCCGAAGCGCGAGCTGATCGGCCCGGTAGTTCCTGAGATACGGCCTGGTATCGGTTTTCGGCGGCCATCTTGGTTCTGATACCGAAAATTAAAACCGGTCGTATCTCCGGATCCCTTGGGGCTAGCGGGGCGTGCTTGGTGTCCCCGTGCAGGGCTCGGGGAGAGCTATTCTTTGAGTAGGGAGACGTTGCTCTACATAGAGCCGAAAAGGCTCCACGACATAAATCGTATAATTTTTATTAATATTTTAGATCTGCAGTAGATAAAGACTTGCATTTCGATAGTGCAGATTGATTCTGACAAAAGACCGACTCTAGGTAGAGTCGAATAGATATAAGTTGACTTTCAGTTAAATTATTGTACAAAATACTGTTATCCATAATTTGACAGGTAGCCCCTTTACAGCTGCCTTCACAAGCTACTATTTTATTGTGTTTTGTCGCTTATTGCTCTCCTTATTGTCTACTTGATCCACGTGTAGAACACGCACTACCCCTGGTGTAAAATAGTCATCAGGCTATCACGTTTGTAAGAGGAAGGCAGCGAGCCAGAATATGTTCCGGACTCCATCTAAACCAAGCGAGGAACCAGTCTCTCAGCCCCAGGCCGGAATGGAGAGACCGACGCAGGCGTCTTTCGTGAGGCGCAGTATTGGAGGTTGGGAGGCGGGAAAACCAGAACAAAGCACTTCTGATCCCTCCCCACAAAAGGAGGTAAAAACACCGGAGCCTCCCCGCAAGCAAAAGACCAAGTTCTCGACCTCGACCTCGCGGGAGTCCACTGGGGAGACAGCGGCGCCCTCCGCCGGAACCAGGAGGAAATCAGTGGACAAAACTTTTGTTGTGACACCGCCGAAAAAGCCTGAGAGATATGCCACCAAAACAGCAGAGGCTAGGGCTTGCCTCAAGAAAGCGAAGACCAGGCTTAACGAAGCGAGAAACTTGAGGACGGACATTAAACAGGACGCGATCCTGATGGTCGAGCGACTCTACCAGTTGGTAAAGGAGGCTGAACTCCAACAGGAGGAAGGGACGAAACCTGGAAAAAAGGCAAAGGAGCAAAAGGGAGGAGGAGAAGGAGGGTCAGATAACGGAAGGGAAGAAGGGAAGGGGAAGGAAAGAGAGGTAGAGTATAGCCGGATATTAAGCCGGATTGAGGAACAGACGGGCCTACTCCAGGAACAACAGAAAAAACTGGAGGAAATACGAGAGGCCATAGATGGGCAGAAGGAAACCCTCGCAACCAGACCAGCCGCAATACAGACAAGAAATCCAGCCCCGGAACCGAAGGCCCTACACTCGGTGATAATAACCTCGGAGATTCAGGAGGAAACGGGTGATGAAGTGCTGGAGAGGGTCAGGAGAGCGGTGGATGCGAAAGAGGGTTGGATAAGGGTGGAAAAGGTCAGGAAGGGAAAGGATAGGAAGATAATAATGGGCTGCGACTCGGAACAGGAAAGGAAGAAGGTCAGGGAGCGTCTCCGAACGGCTGGGGAACATCTCGTCGTTGAGGACGTCACAAACAAGGACCCGCTCCTGATGCTGAGGGATGTATTGAAGATACATAGTGACGATGATGTTTTAAAGGCCTTCAGGAACCAGAACCGGGAGGTTTTTGACGGCCTCAAGGACGAGGAAGATAGAGTAAAAATCAAATACCGGCGCAGAGCTAGAAACCCTCACAGTTGTCATGTGGTCCTGACAGTCTCGCCAGTTATTTGGAGGAGAGCCCTGGACACTGGGAAACTGCGCATAGACCTCCAAAGGGTGTCGGTTGAGGACCAGTCTCCGTTGGTGCAGTGCACTAGATGCTTGGGCTATGGTCACGGGAGGAAGATGTGCAAGGAGCCAGCAGACTTGTGCAGTCACTGTGGAGGGCCACATCTAAGGGCGGAGTGCCCCGGGATGCTGGCAGGCGAGGTGCCTGCTTGTATTAACTGTGCGCAAGCAAAGTTGGTAAACCGTGGCCACAACGCCTTTAGCAGTGAATGCTCGATAAGGAGGCGATGGGACGAACTGGCTAGGGCAACGGTCGCTTATTGCTAAGGTGGTTCCGGAGAACAACGGCCGTTATCTGTTTGCGCAGGCGAACCTCCAGAGAAGTGAGATAGCGACTGCTGAAATGATAATAGAAGCGTGCAAAAGGAAGGTGGATGTTGTGATGATCCAGGAGCCATACATCGGGAGTGTGGGGAGGATGAAAAACTACCCAGGAGTCAGAGTTATACAGTGTGACCAAAACAGAGACAGAGTGAATAAAAGCGCCGTCGCGTTGTTTAACAATGACATTGACATTACCTTGTGTCCAAACCTCACGACTGAGAACATCACAGTAGTGAAGTTGAGAACTGGCTCATGGGAGCTGGGAGTGGTCTCGGTTTATCTGGAGGGGGATAGGGAAATCGAACCGTACACCGAATGGATGGAAAAAATAATAAGGGAAATTGGGACCAGGAACTTGATAATGGGAGGGGATGTAAATGCTTGGAACACGTGGTGGGGAAGTGACAGGATTGACCATAGGGGGGATTTGCTAGCGGGAATGCTTGAGGAGTGGGAGATGCAGGTGCTTAACAGGGGATCTGAGCCGACTTTCGACACCATTAGAGGAGGTAAGCGCTACACTAGCTGCGTCGATATTACCACTTGCTCCATGAACTTGCTCGGGCACGTGGATAACTGGAGAGTTGTCGGGGACATGACGTCTTCGGATCACAACGCCATCTTCTTCGAAGTAAACCTGGAAAAGACAAAAGGGATAGATATACAAAAAACAACACGAATCTACAACACAAAAAAGGCAAATTGGAGTGAGTTTCGTGAGAAACTGACTCAAATTTGGACAGACTTAAAATTAAACAAAACAAATATAGAAAAAATCGATAACACAAATAATTTAGAACAAATAGTTAAAATACTTACAGGATCAATACAACAGGCCAGTGATCAGTCTATCCCCAAAGCAGGAAACAGGAAAAAGCCGGGTTTTCCATGGTGGAATGCGGACCTGGAAAAACAGAAAAAAGAAGTCGCAACTAAAAAGCGTAGGATAAGATGCGCAGCACCTGTGCGCCGGGCAAGAGTAGTGGAGCAATACCTACAAACAAAGGAGGCCTACGAACTCGAGGTGAAGAAGGCTCAGACCGCAAGCTGGAAGAGCTTCTGCGAAAAGCAGGACCGCGAGAGCATGTGGGACGGGATTTACAGGGTGATAGGACGCACAAGTACAAGAGGAGAGGACGCGCCGCTGGTCTGGAACGGAAGAGTCCTGGAGGGCGAAGAGTCGGCTAGATTGCTAGCGGAAACCTTCTATCCTGAGGATGAAGAGGACGGGGATAACGCAGACCACATGCAAGTGAGAGCACTAGCGAAAAAAGTGAATGAGGGGGCGCATGGTGAATCATGCGACCCACCATTCACAGGCGAGGAATTGCAGTGGGCTGCGTCTAGTTTTAACCCAAAGAAGGCCCCGGGACTGGACGGATTGACAGCGGACATTTGTGGTGCGGCTGTGGCCCTGGACCCCGAAATGTTCCTGTCACTGATGAACAAGTGCCTCAGTTTAAGCCACTTCCCCACCGCGTGGAAGGAGGCTGTAGTGGTAGTGCTAAGGAAGGCGGGGAAGGATGATTACACGCACCCCAAGTCCCACAGGCCGATTGGGCTGTTGCCTGTCATGGGGAAGATCCTAGAAAAGATGCTGGTCAGAAGGATGAGATGGTACATCCTGCCGGGAATGAGTGCTCGACAATTTGGATTTACTCCACAGCGCGGCACCGAGGACGCCCTCTATGTCATGATAAAAGAACTAAAAGACAGACTGAAACAAAAGGACTTAATAACACTAGTGTCACTTGACATAGAGGGGGCCTTCGATGGCGCATGGTGGCCCGCAATGCGCTGCAGGCTCGCGGAGACCCGATGCCCGGGAAACCTGAGGCTCCTGGTCGACAGTTATCTGTCGGATAGGCGGGTGAGGGTCCGATATGCGGGGTCGGAGTGTGCCAGATCAACGACAAAGGGGTGCGTGCAAGGATCTATCGGAGGACCAACCTTCTGGAATCTTCTCCTGGACCCACTACTCAAGGAGCTGGAAAACCGGGGCCACTATTGTCAGGCTTTTGCTGATGATGTTGTCCTGATTGTCTCCGGGAAAACGGCCTTAGAGGTCCAGGCACGGGCGAATGCCGCCCTCGAGCATGTTCGGAGATGGGGAGTCAAAAATAAGTTAAAATTTGCACCACACAAAACAAAAGCGATGGTCATCACAAACAAACTGAAGTATGACACCCCATCTCTGAGCATGGGCGGGGTAGACATTGCACCGTCCAGAGACATAAAGATCCTTGGCCTCACAGTGGATGACAAGCTGACGTTTAATGAACATGTATCGAATGTCTGCCGGAAGGCGACAAACCTGTACAAGCAACTGTCGAAAGCAGCAAAAATCCACTGGGGACTGCAACCGGAGGTAATCAGGACAATATATATGGCGGTAATTGAGCCGGTGGTCATGTACGCGGCGGGAGCGTGGGCGCCTGCAACCAGCAAACTCGGTGTCCAGAAGCAGCTAAACGCAGTGCAGCGTGGATTTGTTCAAAAAATCATCAAGGCGTATAGAACGGTCTCATTGAACTCTGGCTTGGTGCTCGCTGGGCTGCTTCCACTGGACATCAGGATCCGAGAAGCAGCATCACTCTTCAAAATAAAGAAAGGCTACGAACAAAGCATTATAGGAGACAGAGAACTGGAGAGGCCGATTCCCTGTGCGGAGGCCGTACACCCCATGGAACAAGAGGGAACCAGGTACTCATGCCTGGCAGACGGTGCAGACATCAGCCAAACTGACATGAGTGGTCTTAAAATATTTACCGATGGAAGTAAAATCCAGGGAAAAGTCGGCGCCGCCATATCCGTATGGAGTAGCGGCGCAGAGACAAGAAACCGGAAGCTAAAACTGGCAGACTATTGC
Organism: Pandemis corylana; assembly: GCA_949127965.1. Lineage (NCBI taxonomy): Eukaryota > Metazoa > Arthropoda > Insecta > Lepidoptera > Tortricidae > Pandemis > Pandemis corylana. Next base: position 14,929,426 of record OX421864.1, on the reverse strand, counting down.
ACCGTCTATCAGGCCGAGCTGCTGGCACTGTCGGAAGCAGTTAAGCAAACCCTTCGGAGCGCGGCACCGGAGTGCACCGTCTATTGTGACTCACGGGCGGCCTTGGACACCGTGGCCAACGGTGCTTCCCTCCACCCCCTTGCAGTCCTGACAAGAGGAAGTCTGAAACTGGCCAAGGAACAGAATAAAACCGTCAAGCTGTGCTGGGTAAAGGCTCACGTGGGGCTGGAGGGAAACGAAAGAGCAGACGAACTCGCTAAGAACGCCGCGCTAAACATCAAGAAAAAACCGGATTACGATGTGTGTCCGGTCTCATTCGTCAAGCGACAGATCCGAATGGAATCGCTTGACGAGTGGAACCGGAGATATATCGAAGGGGAAACGGCATCTGTGACGAAAGCCTTTTTTCCTGACGCAATCGAGGCCTACAGGTTGGTAAAAAAGATAAACCCAAGCGCAATAATGGTCCAAATAATGACGGGGCACGGCGGGTTCTCAGAGTACCTGAACCGGTTCAAGTGCAAGGAGAACCCGTCGTGCATCTGCGACCCTGAAGTTAGTGAGGGAATACTGCACCTTTTGGTGGAATGTCCAGTGTACGGGAAAGAAAGACAGGAGGTGGAACAAGAACTAGACATTGAGATAAAGCATGACAAGATAAACGAAATCGTAGCAAATAAAAATATCAGTGAAAAATTTCTAAAATACTGCATGAAAATAGCGACTCAAGTCATAACAAGAAACAAAACAGCATAGAAACTGAGTTTCCATAATATAATTGTATATTACTGTTAACTGTTTAAAGCTGTTTAGTTGTGTGTGTAAACTACATAGACATAAACTGGTATAGAGTATGATTAAGAGTTATGTAATGTATTTGCTAAGTTAGATAAATCTTTCGATCGATGTGTCAAAAATTCTATGGCTAGGAGATTGTTAGTGTTGATCGCAGATCCATGTTAGAAGTAAGATAGCTGTAACCCATTGTAATTGTTATATTGTAATTACTGAAAAGAAAATAAGAATAAAAGAAAAATAATCCGAACAGAGAAAAGAACGACTCTGACCCTCACATCAGGGGTAAAAAGAATGGCACACACTGGTTTTTTAGGCGGTGCGAGTCCGTCACTTGCCCGGGTCCTCCCTTCCCGGGCGTGCATAAGGCATTTTTCCAGTGTGTGTCCCATATAAAAAAAAAAAAAAAAAAAACCTAACCTAACCTAACCTAACCTAACCTAACCTAACCTTTTTTTTTTTTTTTTTTTGGCGGTGGGAAAATGCCTTACGCATACGACCGCGCCGTGGGGACGGCGCGGAAGTTATGTGGGGCTCTCCTCCCCGGCCCCCCCCCTGAGTGGAGGGAGGCGGGGGAGGCATACCCACTAAAAACCCACCGGTATTCCCTCTCTGCCATTTGGAGGGCGCCGCGGGAGCATAAGGGTGTCACCGCGGGCGCCCACCGGCCGCCCCAGCCTAAACGCCGGGGCTCCTGCGCCAAGAGGGGGGGGCCGGGAATACTTGGTCCCCCCCTAGACTCGTGGGCCTCTGTAGGCTAGCGGGGGATCCCCATCCCCCGCCAGCAGGCACCACTAGGGGAGGGCGGCGGCGTACTGCCGCCTTCTCCTCCCCGTCCGTCTGCGCCGGAGCGGGGGCGCGAGGGGGTTATTCTCGCGCTCCCGCTCCTTCTCCTCCTTCTGCGAGATGACTTCCTCGCAGAAGGAGGCGACGGCCTCCCAGGACCCCTCGCTCCCGACCATGGCGTGGACTACGCCGGGGAGCGAGAGGTCGCCGCCGATCGTCGCCACCAGAGTGCGACGCTGGTGGGACCAGGCTGGGCACAGCTCCAACGTGTGCTGTGCCGTGTCCTCAGCTGCGCCGCACTCATGGCACGACGCCGTCTCCTCCCTACCGACTCTTTTGAGGTACCGCCCGAAGCAACCATGCCCGGACAGTACCTGGGTGAGTCGGTAGGTGAGGGACCCGTGGGCCCTCCCGCACCACTCGTGAAGCACTGGGCGGATGGCCTGGATTGTGCGAGTGCCGAACTCGGCATCCCGCAGCTCATCCACCCAGCGCTCTATAACCCCTTCCTTGAGGATCTCCCGGGCTCGGGTCAGCTCCTCAGGGGCGAGTGAGTCGCCCCGCGCCCTCCGTTCAACTTTGGCCCTGTGCGCTTCCGCCAGGGCCTCCGCCTCAAGCTCCCAAGGTGGGCAGCTGGCCAGCACACCCGCCGCCTGCCAGCCCACTGTCCGGTACGCCCGGCTCGCCCTCGCGGCGACAATTCGCTGGGGGCGCCGGAGCAGCGCTTTCGCCGCGGGGGTCAGGCTGTCCGCCCATATGGGCGCCCCGTACAGCGCCATGCTGCGCAGCACACCTGCGTACAGCCGCCTGCACGGGGCGTCCGGGCCACCTGTGTTAGGCAGGAGCCGGCTCAGGGCCCCCGCCGCGCCCACTATCCGGGGGATGAGGTCCCGGAAGTGGGCCTCCCACTTCCACCGGCCGTCGAGGGTAAGGCCCAAGTATTTGACCTGGGCCTTTACCTCGACGGCCTCGCCCGCCACGGATAGCGCCGCGCCTCGCGGCACTCGCCACCTCGGCCCCCTGAAACAGAGGGCCTCGGTTTTTGGTAGGGCTACCCTAAGTCCGAGGGCTCTAATCCGACGGACTATGAGGGTAGCCCCTACCTCCGCCCTCCTCTTTACCTCCTCATAGGTGGTGCCCCGGACGGCAACCAGCGTGTCATCTGCGTAGCAGATGACCGCCATCCGAGGTAGCACCTCTCCGCGGATGGCCCAGTCAAATCCGATGTTCCAGAGCAGGGGTCCTAGTACCGACCCCTGCGGGACTCCACAGGCCATCCGCCTCCTCTCCACGTTTCCCCCCCTCCCCGTGTAGAGCACTACCCGCCCCGTCAGGTAGTGCCCTACAATCCTCCGGAGGTAGAGGGGCACCCCGTGATACCGAAGCGCCTCCTCTATCACTCCGAAGGGGAGGGAGCCGAAGGCGTTAGCGATATCGAGTGATACCGCCATCGCCCCCTGCCCCCCCCTTGCCGCCTCCTCGGCGAACCCCTTCAGGGAGGATAGGGCGTCCATCGTGGACCGCCCTACCCTGAACCCGAACTGGTTCGCCGAGAGATCCGGCCCCACCTCCGCTAGGTGGCGGGCGATTCGGGTAGCTACGACTCTTTCGAGGAGCTTACCCGTCTCGTCCAGCATCACCAGCGGGCGGTAGCCGGACGGAGAGTCCGGGGGACGGCTCTCCTTCCGGAGCAGCACCAACCGCCCCTCCTTCCAGCACCCGGGGAAGCGCCCCTCCACGAGGCACCCTGTGAAAAGGGCGCGGAGGCGGTCCCCAAGGTGCTCCAGCGCCAGATGCAGGACCCTTCCCGGAACTCCGTCCGGTCCGGGGGCCTTCCGCCTGCCCTTCAGGCGGCCCCTCACCGCCTCCATTTCCTCCTCCGTTACCGGAGGGATCTCGGGGGCCGCCTCCGGCTCCACTTCAGGGGGGGCCATGCGCGGGGGGTCGAAGGGGGGCGCGTCGGGGAACAGCCCCTCGACCACCGCGTTTAGGAGGGCCGGCTCAAACTCCTCCGTGGGGGGGGCCATCTTCATCTTTGCCCGTACCATCCGGTACGGGCGCCCCCACGGGTCCGCGTCTAGCTCGGCGAGGAACTCGTTGTAGGCGCGGTCCTTTGCCGCGCCTATCGCCGCCGCGAACGCCTGCTTGGCGGACCGGAGTTCGGCCAAGAGGCGCTCCTCCTCGCCGGGCACCCTCGTGCGGCGCCTGCGGCACCGGGTGAAAGCCCGGCGCGCCCGATCGCTGGCGGCTCGCAGGACGGCCAAGTCCTGCGACCACCAGTACACGCCGTCTCGGGGGGGGGCTCGGCCACTTGCCCGCGGCATGCTAGCGTCGCAGACGGCCGCCAGGTCTTGCCGGAATTTGGCGGCCCTGTGCTCGACCCCCATGGAGATCGGGGGGTCCACGCACCACGCCCTGACGATGGCGGCCTCCTCGGCCCGGTCCCTGTCTAGGCGGGACAAAACCCACTTGGGCAGCCCTCCCCCTCTCCCGCCCGCGGCGCGGGCTTGCGGCCCGGGGGGCGCCACGGAGACCCTGCACCGGATAAATCGGTGGTCTGATAGGGTCTCCGTGTCCACCAAGACGCGCCAGTCGGACACGCGTCGCCCGATGGCAGGGGTCGTGAACATTAGGTCCACGATCGACCCCCCCTGCCACCGGACGCACGTGTCGGCGCGTCCTACGTTCTGTAGGACCAGACCCAACATGGCGGCCCAGTCCCGCAGAAGCGCCCCCCTCGTGTCTGTTGTGGGGGAGCCCCAAGAGACGCATTTCGCGTTGAGGTCCCCCATCAACAGCACTTGTGCCGGAGCCGCCCGCCTAACCACCAGCTCCAGTGCGTCCAGGTACCCCTCGAACTCCACGAGGGGCCTGTTGGGGGAGAAGTAGCAGCCGACAACTACTACCTCTCCCCAGTTTGCCGCCGCATACCCGGGCCCCCTCTCCCTGGGGGAGAGCCCCCTGGCGCCGGAGGTCGGCACCACAATACCGACCGAGCCATTGGTGTCCCCGACCCAGTTTGGCTGGGGGGGGACGAAGTACGGCTCGGCGACCACCGCCACCGCGATGCGCCACTCCGCGAGGACCTGCATGAGGAGATCCTGGGCGCGCGCGGAGTGGTTGGCATTCGCCTGGAGGAGTTCGTGATGCAGGCGTACTGGCATTAGGACACCTGCATCACGGACTCCTCCTGTGCCTTAGGGCCGTTGTCGGGGATGCGGGCCGGGGTCGTGGCGGCCTTCCCCCTCACTTTGGGCGGGGCGCATTTTTCCCCGCCCATCACATGGCCATGTGGCCGGCCCGCCTCTGCGCAGACAGCGCAGTTGGGCTTGGCCACGCATGTGGCCGCCCGGTGCCCCTCCTCTCCGCAGCGGAAGCACTTCTCCCCGTGATCCGCGGCGGAGGGGCACGTGACCTTGGTGTGGCCCAGCGCCATGCATTTAAAGCAGCGCATGGGCAGGGCCACGAGAGGCGTCACTGTCGCCTTGGTCCAGCCGACCTGGACATGGCCGTCCTTGGCGATGGCTTTTGCGGCCGTCGCTGGGCACCGCACTATGACGGTGCCCCGCCCCCACGCTCTACTGCTGATGGTCCCCACTTTGACGAGGGTAGCCATGCAGCCACCCTTTGTCGCGACCGCCTCCGCGATTTCCTCCCGGCCCACCGTGACGTCGAGGCCTGACAGCTTCAACGCGACGTGTTTGGTGGGCCGGGTGATGTCCGCAACGTCCCCCACGACCTCCTTAAGTTTAACCGCAAGGCGGTCTGCGGTGGCTTCGGGGGTGTCCCCCCCCACCTCCAGCATTTTGGAGCCGGTCATGGCGTCTTTCACCTTGACCGACTCCAAACCCAAGTCCGGGAGCCTAATCCCGGACCTGGCCCACGCCATGACCTCCTTGTAGGAGGCTTCCTTCCCCCCTCTCTCTGCCCCCTCTTTTAGGGTCAGGATGATGGCCGCCGTCCTGGGCACCACCACCTTCGCCTGCTTCGGGGCCGGCTTGAGGGGGGCGCCTGAGGGGGCAGTGCTCGCCTTCTTTTTCTTCCCCCTCCTGACCACCTTCGCCCAGGATTGCTCCTGGGGCTGGGGGGTGGCCTCGGGGGTGGCGGCCTGAGGCTGGGGTCCGCTTTTCCCGCTTGTCCCCGCCTTGGGGGGGGGATTGGGCGTCGCGTGTTTCGACCTCGCCGGCGTCTTGGGCCCCCGGGCCGGCGTGGAGCCGGCCTTCTTTCCCGCCTTTTGGCCTCCTGGGGTTGGCGGGGGTGGTGGAGGGGGCATCGAGGCAGTCGCCTGCCTCTTCCTCGCTCGCTCCCCCCTCAGGCCGGGCTGGGCTCTGGGGCGGGGGGGCAGCGGCGTCCTCTTATCCGCCGCGAGCGGCGGCCGCAGGACGGGCTCCGGCGGGAGGCGCGCCTCCAGCTCACCCAGGCGGGCGTTCAGCATCCCGCCCACAGATGTCAGGAGGTCGCGCCGGAGGTCTTCGATGGCCTCCTTTAGCCCCTCCCCTATGTCGGGCTGCACAGGGGGCGGCCCTTCCCGAGCTTGTCTCGTGGGAGGGGGTAGCGGAATTGCCCGTTTCCGCATCCCCTCCATGTCCTTCTTCAGGGCCGCCAGCTCCTTTCGGAGGCTTGCCATCTCCGCTTTTTGTCGGGCGTTATCGGCCTGGAGCCGGGCCGTTTCGTCATTAGCTGTGCGTTTGCTTAGTTCGGCAAACGCATCAGCGATGGCAGCACCCGCATCTTTCAGGAGCTTTACGTAGCCACCTGAAAGGTTTTTGGACTTTGTGGCCACCTTCGTTATTATTGCCACGCTATCTGCGACCTGGTGGCCAAGATCAGCAGTGGCAGCACAGCTCTGGGGGTCATTCCTCGACGGGGAGGTAGCGCCCATTTGGTACCCCTGGCGGGTTCTCACCTGCGTCTGAAGCACCTCCCTCTCCGCCTGAAGCCGTAACTCTTCCCTCAGGGCACGGTTGTAGGCTTCCTTAGCCTTGGCTAGCCCCACGTATTTGCCCGATGTCGGTGGGCGGCCTCTTCCCTTCGGCGGTTGTCTCCCGTCTCCAGCAGGAGCCATGGAGTCGTCACTAGAGCTGAAAACGGATGAAGCAGGGCGGAGTCTTTTCCGCTTCTGCTTCACCCGTTCCGCATCCTCCAGGATGTTGTCGCGCCTGCTTCTGCCGGAGGACTCACGTCCTAGAGTGCCTTGAGAGGCAAAGCTGGCATCGGCGCTCGTTGCTGCTCTGGGTTCGGGCTCAGTCGTGTCTTGCGTATTGTACCGTGTGAGGATCACACGGCACTCGTGCAGAGGCGAGGTGGTCCCAAACTTGGGCGGAATCTGGATCGACGCCGACCTTAGATTCAGCCGGGGGCTGTTTAGGCCCGCGCCAGTTCCGCTCTTTCCCTCGTCATAGTCCGTTGTGGTCGCCTGGTCGTCATTTTCAGTTGCAATCTCATATCCTTTAGTCATGCCAATAGTCGTCGGTTTGGAGACAGAGCTCCCGGGAGCAGGGACGAGTCCCTGAAAGTTCAATTTGCCCCCCCCAGAATACGAAGGGCTGCCCGCGCCCGAAGGCGCGGGGAGGGATTCTCCCGTTAGGGTACCCTCCTGGGGTAGTATGTTTTTAATTGAACCTTTCATTTTTCGCTATCATCCTTTTTAAGGCGGTAAGGTCCTCCGCTTAATTAATTGAGTAGAGCTCCTCTTGGCTTTTGTAGGGGTGAGTTCCCCCGCAGTACCACGCGCTGCTGCCCGCCCGTCACGTCCGCATCCCAGTCTACTCTGCTGATCAGAGAGGTACCGGGAGCGGACCCACCGCCTCTGCCTTCAGCGATCCCCTGTTCAGGGAACCACCTGTGGCAGGAGTGTGGCACAGCCATATCAGCCGCGTCTCTCCCGTCACGTCCGCATCCCAGTCCACTCTGCTACTCAGAGAAGTACCGGGAGCGGACCCACCGCCTCTGCATCCAGCGATCCCCTGTTTAGGGAACCAAATGGACCAGGGATGTGGCGCCGCCGTAACGGCAACGTCCCTCCAGTCACGTCCGCATCCCAGTCCACTCTGCTGATCAGAGAAGTACCGGGAGCGGACCCACCGCCTCAGCAACCCCGAAGTCCCCTGCTCCAGGAGAGACGAGGAGCTGGAAGATGGCGCGTCCTTTCACTAGGACGCGCCTACCCCGCCAGGCCCAAGCTGGGCTCCGCCGGAGCTGTGCCGCTCTTGGTCACCCTTTCACTTCGAGCTTTGAGGCCCGAAGATCACTAAGGGGCTCAAGCCCCCCCACCACGACAAGGTAGCGACACCCGGGGGGGAACCTAACCTAACCTAACCTAACCTAACCTAACCTAACCTAACCTAACCTAACCTAACCTAACCTAACCTAACCTTTTTTTTTTTTTTTTTTTTTTTTTTTTTTTTTTTTTTTTTTTTTTTTTTTTTTTTTTTTTTTTTGCGTCGTGAAAACCCATTTACGAGTACCCCCGGCCCCGGGGGGGGCCGGGCGGTTATGTGGGACTCTCTCCCCCGTCCTCTTCCCCTGCGGGAAGGGGAGGGGGGAGCATACCCACTAAAAACACGACGGCATTGTCCGCTCGCCGGGTTTAGGTAGGCGCCGTGGGATCCCGAGGATTCGAGCCGACGACGCCCCCCGGCCTGCCCCGGCTTTGGTTAAAATCGCCGGGGCTACCTCACCAAGGAGGGAGGAGTCGCAATGCTTCGACTCCGCCCCCAGACGTGTGGGACCGTGCAATGCAGGTGGAGGACCCCCGTCCCCAACCCGCTGGTCCCACTTAAGGGTTCAGGCGGGCAGCAAAGTGCCGCCGCCTTCGCCCCGTTCGTCTGCGCCGGAACGGGGGCGCGTGGACGCACTCCTCGCGCTCCCGTTCCTCGGCTTCCTTCTGGAGCATTACGCACTCACAGAAGGAAGCCACCTCCTCCCAGGACTCGTCACCCCTATCCAGCATAGCCGAGACTATGCTGTGGAGTGACAAGTCCTGCCGTCCGATAGCCACCACTAGCTGGCGGCGCTCGAAGCTCCAGCACGGGCATTCTGCCACGGTGTGCTGGGCTGAGTCCACCGGTGCGCCGCAGTTGTGACACTGCGCGCTTTCCTCGCGCCCTATCCGGTGGAGATAGTCTCCAAAACACCCGTGGCCCGACAGGATCTGGACAAGGTGGTACGTCAGCGTACCAAACTCTCTGTCGAGCCACAGGTCGAGGGAGGGGAGGAGCGCCGCTATGGTGCGCGTTCCATAGCGGTTGTCCTCCAGCTCGCTCTTCCATCTATCGCGCATTCTCCGCGCTGTCATGCGGCGGGCGTGCCTCAGCTCCTCAGGGGCCGGTGTGTGACCCCTCGCCTCGGCCTCCCTCTGCTCTTTGTATGCCTCCGCCATGACGGAGGCATCTATGTCCCACGGAGGTGTGCGGGCCAATAGGCAGGCCGCCATATGCGCCACCGTAACATAGGCCCTGATGATACGGATGGCGCATATTCTCTGAGGTCTTCGCAGGAGGGCCTTGGTTTTTGCCGACAACCTGTCCGCCCAAATTGGCGCCCCATAGAGCGCCATACTGCGCACTACGTTGGCAAAGAGCCGCCTGCAGGGCGCGCTCGGACCACCCACATTCGGCAATAGCCTCGCCAGCGCAGAGGCGGTGCCGACTAGGCGGGGAGCAAGTCTGCGAAAGTGCTCCCCGAAGTCCCATTTCCTGTCCAGGACAAGGCCAAGATATTTTATATTGGCCTTGACCTGGACAGGTTCTCCTCCTACTGGGATCGTGGTGGCCGCCGGGATGCGCCAGCTGGGGGCCCCGAACACCATTGCGTCCGTCTTGGCGACCGACACTTTGAGCCCAAGTGCCTGAATCCGGTCCACGACTAGCTGAGCCGCTACCGCCGCCCTTCGCAGGGCCTCTCCCATATCCCTTCCCCGCACGACCACGAGCGTGTCGTCGGCGTAACAGATCGTGGCCATGCGGGGAAGCTGCACGCCACGGATCACCCAATCGAACCCCAGGTTCCAAAGCAGGGGGCCAAGCACGGAACCCTGGGGCACGCCGCAGGTCATGGGTCGGCTTCTGCGCCTTCCAGCATGATCGTAGAGCACTACCCTTCCCACGAGGTAGTGCCCTACGATCTTCCTCAGGTACCCCGGCAGCTGGTGGTACCGGAGGGACTCTTCTATCACCGCATAGGGGAGGGTGCCAAATGCATTGGCGATGTCAAGGGACACCGCCACTACCCCTTCCCCTTTGCTGGCCGCCAGGTCACAGCACTCCTTCAGTGCCCCTAGAGCGTCCATAGTCGACCGGCCGGCCCTGAACCCATACTGCCGGTCCGACAGGTTTGGGCCGACCTCCTGTAAGTGCCTGCGGATTCGGCAGGCTATCACTCGCTCGAACGATTTGCCCGCTTCGTCGAGGAGGACCAGGGGGCGATGGGCGGAGGGCGAGTCCGGCGAGCCTCCAGGTTTCGGTATTAGAACCAACCGACCCTCTTTCCACACACTAGGGAAGCGCCCCACCTCTAGACATTCGTCATACAGGTCTCTGAGGCGCCCCCCTAGGTGTTTTAGGGCGACGGGTATAACCCTCGCCGGCACCCCATCCGGCCCCGGGGCCTTCTTGCACACCCGGAGCCGGTCGACAACCATCATATACTCGTCGTCGTTCAGCCTTGGGACTTCCTCTTCATTTGGTTCCTCCAAGGGGGCCGACATCCTTGGTGGAACAAAGTCCGGCGCCGATGGGAACAGGGTCTCCACCACCCTGTTTAGGAGTTCCGGCTCCAGGGAGTCCATGGGGGGGGCGCGCTTCATTTTGTTCCGTACAACCTTGTACGGACGCCCCCATGGATCCCTGTCTAGTGTGGCCAGGAACTCCTCATGTGCCTGGTCCTTGGCTCTGGATATGGCCGTTTGGAGCGCCTCCTTCGCCTCCTTCAGAGCCCTGTAGAGGCGCTCCTCCTCCTCGTCCGTGTGCCGCCTCCGCCGGCAGTGGGTATAGGCGCGGCGGGCACGGTTGCTGGTGGTTCGGAGAGCCGCGATCTCGTCCGACCACCAGTAGACCCTCGGTTTAGCCGGCATCTTTCGGACCCGGGGCATGGCAGCGTCACACACCGCAGTGAGTGACTCGCGGAAGCGGGCCGCCTTCTCATCCACCCCCAAGGTGCTAGGTGGGGGGGCGCACCACGCCTCCACCACTGCGGCCTCCTCAGCCATGCCCGAGTCAAATCTCGTGAGCACCCACCGCGGGAAGCTGGACCTGCCGTTCGCCAATGGCTGCGGCTGTGGCAGCAGCGAGGCGGAGACCCTCATCCGTATATACCTGTGGTCGGAGAGGGTCTCGACGTCCTCTAGGACGCGCCAATCTGCTATCCGTGTGGCTAGGGCAGGGGTCGCAAACGTAACGTCCACGATAGACCCCCCCTGCCGACGCACACACGTATTAGCTACGCCCTGATTGGCCACCTCGAGCCCAGTGGCCACCGCCCAGTCCCGCAGAGCCGCCCCTTTGGGGTCTGTGTGGGGGCATCCCCACGCTACGCTCTTAGCGTTCAGATCCCCCATTACCACAACCTGAGCCGGGGCGGCCCTACCAACCACCCTCCCCAGGTCCTCCAGGAAGGACTCAAAGTCGGACAGTGGCCTGTTGGGGGAGAAATACACCCCAATGACCACTGTCGAACCCCATCTGACCGCCACGTATCCCATTCCTTCCTCTACTTTGTAGAGGGGGGGGAAGGTTCCGGCCGTTGGGACCACCACAGCCACTTTTCCGTCCCTTGACCCCGCCCAATTAGGTTGGGGGGGGACATAATATGGCTCTGCCACTACAGCTGCCGCTATGCCCCACTCCGCCATGACCTGCATAATCAGGTCCTGAGCGCGGGCGGAGTGGTTCGCATTCGTCTGTAGGAGCTCGTAATGCGGGTGTACTGGCATTAGGACACCTGCATTACGAGTTCCTCTTGCCCCGTCGGGCTGCCATCCTTGGGGGTGTTGCCCTGGGTCACACGGGTCTTCCCCCTAACCTTGGGCGGGGCGCACTTCTCCCCACCCATTACATGGCCATGAGGCCTGCCCGCTTCCGCGCATACTGCGCACTTTGGCGTGCCCTCACAGCTGGCCGCGCGGTGCCCCTCCTCGCCGCAGCGGAAGCACTTGGCCCCGTGCTCCGCTGTGGAAGGGCATGTGGCCCTGGTGTGGCCCAGCGCCATGCACTTGAAGCAGCGCATGGGCAGGGCCACAAGGGGCGTCACGGTGGCCTTCGCCCACCCCACCTGGATTCGGCCCTCCTTTGCGATGGCCTTGGCGGCAGTCGCTGGGCACCGCAGGATGACGGTGCCCCGCCCAAAGGATTTCTCCCTAAGGGCCCCTACCCTGACATGGGCCACGTCGCAGCCCCCCATGACTGCGATGGCCGCCGCTATCTCATCCCGGCCTACGGTCTCGTCGAGCCCCGCCAGTTTGAGCTCGGCATATTTTATAGGCCGGGTGATGTCTGCCACGTCCCCCACTACCTCCCGCAGTTTTTCCGCCATGCGGTCTGCGGTGGCGTCCGGGGTTTCCCCCCTGATTTCCAACATTTTGGAGCCGGTCATCGTCGTCCTCATTTGGACCGACTCCAGTCCGAGGTCAGCCAACCTGACCCCGGCCTTGGCCCACTCCATCACCTGTGTGTAGGTGGCGTCCTTGCCCCCCCTCTGTGCCCTCTCCTTGAGGGTCAGCACCACCGCTGCAGTGCGGGGGACTACCACCTTCACAGGCTTAGCCTTGGGGGTCGCCTTGGGGGCTGTCTTAGGGGGGGCATTTGGGGCCTTGGCGCCCCCTTTCTTCCCCCTGCTCTTCCTCGTCACTGTTGCCCAGGATTCCTCCTGGGGCTGAACCTAACCTAACCTAACCTAACCTAACCTAACCTAACCTAACCGATTTCATTCAATAATTGCAACCGAACGAACTTCAACCTAACAAATTTGAACCTAATCGATAATAATGTTAGGTTGAAATCGATTAGGATCAAATTTGTTAGGTGTTTGTTCGTTCGGTTGCTATTATTGATTGAAATCGGTTAGGTTCAAGTTGGTTAGGTTTCTATTTGTTAAGTAGTAATTGATTAGGTTCAAATTTGTTAGGTTTAAGTTCGTTCGGTTGCCATTTTTGAATTAAATCGGTTAGGTTCAAGTCGTTTAGGTTTCTATTTGTTAGGTTTAAGTTTGAACCTAATCGATTATTGAATGATATCGGTTGGGTTCAAGTTGGTTAGGTTTCTATTTGTTAGGTTTAAATCGATTAAATTCAAATTTGTTAGGTGTTTCTTCGTTCGGTTGCAATGTTTGAATGAAATCGTTTAGGTTCATGTTGGTTAGGTTTTCTATTTGTTAGGTTGAAATCGATTAGGTTCAAATTTGTTGGGTTTAAGTTCGTTCGGTTGCAATTATTGAATGAAATCTGTTAGGTTCATGTTGGTTAGGTTTCTATTTGTTAGGTTGAAATCGATTAGGTTCAAATTTGTTAGGTGTTTGTTCGTTCGGTTGCTATTATTGAATGAAATCTGTTAGGTTCAAGTTGGTTAGGTTTTCTATTTGTTAGGTTGAAATCGATTAGGTCCAAATTTGTTAGGTTTTAGTTCGTTCGGTTACAATCGTTGAATGAAATCGGTTAGGTTCGTTGGTTAGGCTTATATTTGTTAGGTTGCAATGGACTGGGTTCAAATTTGTTGGGTTTAAGTTTGTTAGATTTTAATTACTGAATGAAATCGGTTAGGTGCAAGAGATTTAAAATTCTTCAGTTCAAGATGATTTGGTTAGAAAGGTTTAACTAAATTTGTTTGTTTTGGTTGGTTAGGTTTAATGTTGTATGCTTGAAAAAAAAATTTTTTTTTTTACACATTTTAATTTTTTACACTGCATTTTACGTGTAAATTGTTTGTTGTATTTACATATTCCTATTGCTAAATTTAACGCGCATTTATTCCAATTTTTGTATTAGCAAAAATCGCGCAAAAAATTCGCCCGCCACTCCCACCCACCTGTCAAACGCTTAGCTACATCACCTCGGTTGATAGGTATTTTAGCAACTTTCTTAAAATAATGTCCAAATCTCTAATTTTTAGATACTCAAACCTTACCAAAAGGTTAAAAGCGCTTTTAATTTAACTTTTGACATTGTTTTTTGCGCATAAATTGTCAAAATCTTTAGTTATTCGTCTTTTTATCTGATTTTGACTCGAAAAATGGTAAAATTTCTTCCTTACTTGACGGCTACTTGATAGATTTGAGCAATTTTTGCAGTGCAGATGCAAGTGACTTTTGGCTACTCTTGTAATGACTCGATTCTATCGTAAACCTTGGATTTCTCATATTTTTCGGTTTTTTATTTTTGCTCTTCGGGCGAATTCAATTCATACATTAGTAAAACCTTTACTATTTGGATAGTTGTAGCGGCTATACCCGTTATCCTACCCTAATCATATTTTGGTGGCAGCTAGTGCTGGGGCAGCGCTACATTTTGTCAAAATTTGAAAGTCTTACACCAAGTGATTTGCGGGAAATTAATGTTAAAAATTGCCCTTGCGCCTGATGAAAATCTCATATTTTTGTTGCCTGAAATTTATAAATAGCAATTTCGTAATTGATTCTCAGTTATTCAGAGACTTGACCAACATGTACTCACTTAAAGGTGTTTATTCGGGTGGGAACATTCACAATTGACAGTTTCGTTGGTGAATTTGGGAGTATAAACGCAGACGAACTGCTAGCCCCTTGTCTGACTCGGCTCTACTCGACTCATTGACTTGGTATTGCCTAGAATGATTTTTCTTATAATACGTACATACATACATACATAAATCACGTCTTTATCCCTTACGGGGTAGACAGAGCCTAAGGTAACAAGACCTTAAGGCCACGTTTAGCATAGTTGTAGGCGTATAGGTGGAAAGGGGATTCTTATAAATGTACTTTTTAAATCTTGTATTTAGAGACGCGACTGTTACTTTAACGTTGCAGGGCCTCTATTCGGCGCTGTAACGGCGCACTTCGTCATAGGTACGGCATAGGATTGGCATCCATGCGTCGAAAACACAAAGCCTCTGTTTGGCAAACGTTGCGCTGAAATTGCCAGCCGAATAAAATGTAATGCCCCTAAAATTGGCTAAGTAAAGTTTTTGGACGAGGTGCAAATTATATTTTTTTTCGACAGTCGACGTCTTAATAATCGAGGAACTGGAGCTCTTTTATTTTTATTCCCTATCATTAATTAGAAATAATTTTTTAAATGCTCGATATGACATTTGTGAGATTTAACGGCCGATAAGCTCTGTTGGCTAGAACTAGCTTGTAATAAAAAAAAAACTACGTCAACTGTTTGACATTGTCAAAAAATAATACCGCGGTTCTGTTTATTTGCGTTTGCGTGTAATCAGTGTTAGCAGTGTGTTTTTAATAATATTTCAACGACCTCAGCACAACCTCCGGCCTTTCGATATTGCCGCACTTCTCTTCGACCTTTGCACGATATTTTGGACTACGATTTCAGCTACTTTCCACGACTTAGGCACTGCTTCTTGGACTTTTGTACTTCCACACGAGTGTAATGGATTTGGACGATCCCCAAAGCACTGCAGAGGAAATTAAGTATTACAGGGATGTACTCCAATGCTTTGTACCGTCATATAAGAAGTATAGACGGGATTTTCCAAATATTTGAGCTTAACAAAGGCTTTACAAGCGACTTGGTGCCAAGCTCTAGAAATGAACTGTCCGAAACGGAACTCATATAGTCATATGTCTGTGAGGAACATATCAATGTGAGTATATTGCAGTTAATGTTGTTGTAAGAAATTAAGATTATTGAATCTAGTAAAATGCTTTTATTATATTTACAGATTGAGGAAGATTGCTACCAAAGTAAATCTGGCTAATTACACCTAAAAAATACTGCAAACTTGATATTAACCAAAGCATACCATGAGATTGTAAGTGTCAGCTAGGTGTCTTATTTTATAATTTGTAATTTTTCTTCATTATATTAATTAACAAGGTTATTTAAATGTTCAATGTGTTATTATGAATGTAAACACAGGATATTTATCCCTTGCCATTATTGTACAGTTAACTACAAAAAGATGTGAACAATTTATTCACCTTAGTTCATTGCTACGCCTATTGTTTTCTTTGGTGAATCCTCTCCTCTTCTTAAGGCAAAAAATTAAGTGTAAATTGGACGCTGATATGTACTTCGTTATGTGCTTATTTTTAGGAAATGTTGAATGATGAAAGCAGCCTAACACAAAAGATCTGGCTCAAAGCAGTTACTGCAACATACCCCTACCCTGGGACCGTGCCAGATTCAGAGGTAAAATTATGTACCTGTATAAAAAGAAAAATTAAGTGACAGATTGAGTGATAACAATTTTTCTATGGTAGGAACCAAAAACCCAAAATAGTAAAAATTTTGACAAAATTGTTAGTGTAAAACAATATAATAGCTAGTAGTTATTATAAAGGACTGGTTTGTAAAATTAATTTGATTCTTTTTTTCCAGTGTGATTTTTCGACTCGGACCCAAATCATATATTCAAACAATGGCTTTGTTTGAATATATGATTTTGGTGAAACCATCAGTAAAATGTGTAGCCTGTTCAGCTAATATTACTGAAAAAATCATGCCAAGCAAGCTGTCATCTTCAACTGCAAGTCGTTCATCAACACCGACGTGATATGAACCCAGAGCCCCTCATCGTCAAGCTCAACCAAGGAGACAAAAGGAAGGGAATAATATGTCAGGACATACACATATCTTAAGAATTATTAAGGAAACTTCAAAATGTATCTTGGTCTTCCTAAAACATATTTTTGGTTGATATGTGGACGAAGCAGTTATAATGTGCTTTAGTCAATTTGCAAGGTGACATAATAAAAATACAATAATTTTTGTTTGTTTTATTTTAAAATGTACAAATTAGTCCTTATTTTTATAAATATACACTTGTTAACAAAAATATTTCTGAAAGACCTATCCAACGATACCTGATGTGATAGATTATGAAAAAAATCACCATCTCAAATTGGGTCACAGACACATTGCTTTTAAAATTTTCAAAACTGTGATTATTAGTTTTAGTTGTAAAATCAAGTATCATGTCAAATGTACACCATTTTGTTAAACCATTATCATGATCCGGTAAAAATGACAAAATCAGTCCTCAATTTTTCTTTTTTTACATTCTTCATAAAATGCATTGAGTTTCTCCGGATCTCTTGGTCCTAGTTCTATTCCTCTTTTCTTGGGTGGAAAAATATCCTTGGAGGATATTGGCTGTGTTCCCTCACTAGCTATGGTTCTGTAGATTTTTTTTGTAACCAATATAACACCACCAATGTGTGTTTACATCCACCTGAAAGTAAAACAAATCAATGAAAATATAATCTTCAATAACCATAAATATTTACTCTATAGTGTAAGTATTTACCAGCTGATGCAGAACAAACATCACATGTTGCATCAATTATATTACTATTCGCCTCTTCTAAATGAATAGTCACAAGATAATATTTCATCCTTATTTTGTGCTCCGGAACAACTTTGGCCCTGACAAAGCATTCAGTGTTCCCTCTTTTAATTTCCACATAACCTACTGCGTTATCAACATAACCACCTCTTGATGACCTAAAATGCAATGGAAAACATTATAACACAAGATCTTTCATCATCATCATCTGCCTATTTATGTCCCACTGCTGGGCACAGGCTTATTTGTAACCAAATTTAAATGATTTTGATTTAATTTGATGTACAACAATACACTATGTATGTATGTGTTAAATATTTGTAATCATGATTATTATATGCATCAGAATGTTTGTGAAATTCGTCAGTACGTACATGAGTGTCTTCACACCTCTTATTTCAGCAACATTGTGCTTATCGTTTGTGTAGAAATATTCCAATATCATGAACATATCCATGTGTGGCAAGTTTCTTGAATCCGCTCGTACAAATTCGCTCATTTTGTGATCAATAGCGAAGCCTCAGTATTAAAAAAATCAGTCCAACAGTCAAGGCGGGGGTCGCCGTAAAGCAGAAAAACGTTGTCCAAGAAGAAGTGCCTAAGTCGTCGATAGTAGCTGAAATCGTAGTCCAAATATCGTGCAAAGGTCGAAGAGAAGTGCGGCAATATCGAAAGGCAGGAGGTTGTGCTGAGGTCGTTGAAATATTATTAAAAACACACTGCTAACACTGATTACACGCAAATGCAAATAAACAGAACCGCGGTATTATTTTTTGACAATGTCAAACGTGACAGTTGACGTAGTTTTTTTTTATTACAAGCTAGTTCTAGGCAACAGAGCTTATCGGCCGTTAAATCTCACTAATGTCATATCGAGCATTTAAAAAATTATTTCTAATTAATGATAGGAAATAAAAATAAAAGAGTTGCAGTTCCTCGATTATTAAGACGTCGACTGTCGAAAAAAAATATAATTTGCTCCTCTTCCAAAAACTTTACTTAGCCAATCAACCGTTTGAACTGTCACGCACGATCACTCTACTTGTCAACGCTATTTTATTTAAGACAACGCTAAAACATGTCATAAAATGTTTCTACCGCCTTTGATGATTATAAAATTCATTTAATTATCCTACGACTTTACTGTATGGGCACAAACCCCTTTGCTTTTCTAACTGACTAGCTGTCATAATTTAAAAAAAGTTTCTAATCCTAGCGTATCTGTCTGTCATCTTCTGTCTATGACATTCCGTGCATTATGGTATAGGTACGTTATTGATTGATAAATATTTCGTTCGAACAAAGCCAATATGAGAATGTATACATTAATATGCTATTATATATCTCATATTCAATCAAAATGTTTTATGAATCATTGTCGGCATCATGAACTAAATCAACAACTATCCTTTGTTGTATTACAGGTTAGTACCGGTTATTCATCTATTTTATTATTTATTTTCTAAACATACTTTTTGGTAAGGAACTTAATTTCGTTTCGAAAAGGACTAAATTTAACTACTGGTGTCCCTGTGACTTATTAATCAATAATTGTACGTTTCTATTTCCAGATTGCAATCAAGGTACTAAATGTGCCAAAGTGAATTATTACATGAATAACAAGGATGCAACTGTCCTTCACACATCTTGAACCGTGTCACATTATGTTAAAATACTACGGATCTTAGGTTGACAGCCGAACTTAAATGAAACCTGTAGACCAATCTACTGAACTCCTAAAGTAAGTTACCTTAACCAATAATTTATTTTTATTATTGATAGTCATATAATATATTTTCTGTAACATGGTAAAGTATGTCAGACATGTACAAAAGTAGTTTCTGTTTACCCCTACGGAAATTTAGGTGTGATGGTATGTACATAAGTTAAAGAACTACTAGTCGCTGATTGTTCATTATATTTATGACTCTGTCCAAGTTGAAATTTAGCACTTATAATACCATGCAGGTTTAAATTAAAATAGACTAAACTTTTATGCCAGGAACTTACATACTCATATATAAGAATGACAACCAATTTGTATGCTGACAATGTTGCATGTTAACACTAGTATTTCAATACATCCCACTTGCAATATATATATAATCACTTAAATCATTTCTATTCATTGTTGTTTGTTACTATTTGCTTGTGGGGACGGAAGCGAGACATGCCCTCGGTACCGCTCTGCTTTCAGAGCAGGACATGAGTGCGTGGAAGCCAACATTGGGGGCGGCAGACGCAAGCTTGCCTTCGGAATCCAAAAGCTTATTGGTTACTTACTTGACATGAAATGTATATTTCATAATTTTGTTTTATATTTTTTTTTCTTGCGACATTGGAGACATCTCCAATTAATTTATTTGACGGTAGAGGCGTTTTACACCTCCACTGAACTTATTGTTATTATTTTCTTTTCTTTGTTTTTTATTTTTTGACCAGTAGAGACTTTATACATCTCTACTATTTATAGATTAATATAGTTTAAGACTCGGGGACCTTATACATCCCTTTTATAAATGTATTTAATTTAAGTAGAACTTAAGTATTCTGTATTTTATTTGTATTTTATTTCGAAAAAATGACTTTCTGCCAAGTTTCTTGCGGCGCATTCTTCTTGGCAATGATGGTCTTTCCGAATGTGCTGGTAGTTTCAAAAAGACATGTAAAAGAGCCCCTGGCGGCCAATTTGCAAAAATAAATTTTCATTTTCATTTTCATTTTCATTTCATTGATTATCTTGTCAGACTTCAAGGGTAGTTAAATATGTATAACTAGCTTCTGCCTACGACTTTGTCTGTGTGGAATCAAATATAGCCAATGTTTTAACAGGGATAATGTAGGATTCTAATGGTGAAAGAATTATTCAAATTGGTCCAGTACTGGATCAATACCAGGTCCAGTTTCGGAGTCTATTCAATGTAAACAAACAAACAATACTTTCCTCTGTATAAATTTGTAAAACCAATGTGTTGCTAGCCTATTCACTCTAAGAATTTTCATGAACAATTATCTAGGCTGTAATTTCCTTCATGTAATAATCTCACTATAACCTGAATTTGTTTTCTGTACATCGTCTGTCTGTTGTATATAAACAAAATGAACATTTATTTTGTTTACAGATACTCCAACTGTCTGGAAGTTCGAACAGTATTGTCGGGTTTTAAATTCAATCATTGAAACATGCCTGGATGCTAAATGCACAGACGGAGTGGCGAAAAGTTACGACCATATACACATGAAGTTCTCAAGATCTGTACTGTCACCGCTTTCCCAATGTTGTCTGCCTGCGGCCTTTATGCAACTATCTTATTTCAAAATAAAATTAATATTTTGGCATGCTAGTATGCGAACTAATGTAATTAACAATCATTACTATAACTAATAAAACTTATTTGTGACTTATTTCCTGTTACCTCCTATTACATTAAACTTATTATACTTAACCTACTGAATCTGTCTACTTATCTTGTCTGTGTTATTATTCTTTATAACTTTATTATGATAAATTAATGATATCAAACAATTATGTTACACTTAAATGCCTTTCTTTTCTAGTTTTTTTTTAAATATTTGAATTAAAACATCTTGCCAAGACAAAATGACTGCTGACAGACTTTTATTAACATTTTCTATGTCTGCTTGTTCATGCTTAGAGAATGCCATTCCAAAAAGCTAAACCGATTTTTGATATAGTTTGCCCTTTATCTCTTGTTTTGATATTCATGAAAATACTTTACTTATTTGCGCTTGAATGCATAGTTTGACTTTCTAAAACTCGAATCATCTGATTAACCATTTTGCCTGTTTACTATCACACGTTTTGAAGTTTAAAGTTGTATATACCCGTGAAGTTCTCAAGATCTGTACTGTCACCGCTTTCCCTGTGTTGTCTGCCTGCGGCCTTTATGCAACTATCTTGTTTCAAAATAAAATTAATATTTTGGCATGCTCTCCATTATACATTAAATATGCGAATTATCAATCATTACTATAGCTAATAAAAGTTCTTTGAGAGTTATTTCCTGTTACCTCCTATTACATTAAACTAACATTTGAAAACACTAAAAATAGCTAATGAATTTGCCACCTAACTGGGCTATTCTTACTTAGAAATGTATCAGTATTACAGACGGTACTGGGGCCACAATGGCCCTGCGTGGGACTCCATCCTTCCCCTATTCCCACCCTTACGCCACCAGCTAACAAAATAATCCTTCATGAAGAATCATGTTGCTGAAAAACTATGCACTAAAAATGGTGCTAATTAAAGATCTATAATACCGACACAGTTTCTACTCTAATGAACTCTCCTTTCAATAACTATTTGATTTATTATCCTTTATGGAAATGATGACTATTAATTCTATAAATCAGACCTTCAATATGTTGAGTTGATGAGAATTTTATTAATTATAAGCTAAACTTTTGGAAAATTAACATATATCCTTTATTAAATCGGAATGCAGTGTTTTTTTGTATGTACTTTAATAAATCCTATCAAAACAATATGATCTATGTACATATGTGGGGAGTGTGAATGGTAAAGTTGGGAGGGGAAGGCCTAGACGGACGTTTCGAGACCAAATAGGAGACGTGTTTTTTCCTTTGCTTTGAGGGACGAACTGATAAAAAAACTTAAAAATGGTGACCGATCTTAACACCTCATGAGTTCAATGACCTCATCATGTTTTTATTTCACAAATTACGTAGCAATTTTAATTTTCCACATTCATGGTCTCGATTCAAAATCGCTATTTTTTTATGCTTTTTAATTGGGGATAGGTTTCGATAGTTATTGAAAACAAATTAATTGCCCTGAGATCGCGGATTCACCTCACCTTGCACAGACCGTTTTTATTTACCGAATTACACAACAATCTGAGTTTTCCAGATATATTTCCTCGATTCAAAATCGATATTTTTTTACGCTTAATAATTTGGGATAGCTTTCGATCGAATTAATAAAAAAATGATGTTTGCCGTGAGTAAGCCGCACGTAATATTGGAACCTTTTTCATCCACCTTTGCTCCATCCATCAGTGAGGCATACAGTGGGCGATTTGACACATCGAATTCCAAAATTGACAGCTAGCCTGACCATGCGTTGTGCGATCTGCGATTATGTTGCAAAGGCTCGAATTACTTGGGGATTCGGGGGTTTTAGTTTTTCTTAATTATGGCTTAAATTTTGATCAATTTGATGTGATCGCACTGAATAGATAATTATTAGATAACTCGTTATAGATTTGATAGGATATGCGGTCAGAACTCCTCTTTTTTCTGACACACTTTGACAGCTGTTGAAAATCCCCAACAAAAATGACGAGGCGCCCCGAATAGCTTACTAAAAACGCATTGCTTTCTCTTCGGATTGTGTTCGGCAAACTGACATTTGGGCGACCCCGAATAGCAAATTAAACGTTAGGCACTGCAAATGGTTGGTCATAGCTTGGGCGTGTCAGCGCCGAATAGAGGCCCAGGTATTTATTTGGCACCTCTAGTGGCCGCGCCGCACGCTCGCCGCTGCAGAGCCGCTACACTTGTCGTAATCTCGTACCTTTTCGACTTTAAACCTTCTGCAGACCCAAAAATTGGTAAAAAAAAACAAAGGAAAAGCTAATGTTATGTTCAAGCCTCCGTGGCATAATTATGTTTATTTTCCAAGTTTGTATTTAAATAGCAATGTATGTATATTTTTGATAGGAACTTATTTCAGCCACCAGATCTTGATAAGTTCACGTTACGTATTAGTTGTTACGTGCGCTGTGTGATGCGCCAGCTCCTCGCGTTGTCGGCTCGTCGGCGGCTCGGGTCATTGCTCTGAGAGTTTGTGCAGGAGTCGTTTTGAAATTGCTATAAAGGAGTAAGCAGCGCCGGCGCCGGCGCGGAGCTGCCCGCGCGGGGGCGAGGCACCCGCTGATACTACTGGCACATGAGGTATTCTACCCTAGCCCTCTAGGTTGGCAACGCGTCTGCCATCTTCTGGT
Organism: Pandemis corylana; assembly: GCA_949127965.1. Lineage (NCBI taxonomy): Eukaryota > Metazoa > Arthropoda > Insecta > Lepidoptera > Tortricidae > Pandemis > Pandemis corylana. The sequence continues at coordinate 14,906,355 of OX421864.1, read as the reverse complement.
GCTGCGGGTGTCCACGGGAGGTGGTGCTAACATACTATAAGGTGACCCGCTCTTGCTTACCACTCTATCTCATAACAAAAGGAATAATAATAATAATAATCCAGCCTATACATATACGTCCCACTGCTGGGCACAGGCCTCCTCTCAGAACGGGAGGGTTTGGGGTTTAGTTCCCACTCAGGCCCAGTGCGGATTGGGAACTCTACACAAACCATTGAATGGCTTCGCACGTGTACGCAGGTTTCCTCACGATGTTTGTCTTCCGAAAAGCTCATGATAAATTTTAGACGTAAATTCACAAAACTAGTAGAGTAAATCACTGAGTTCATAATCGAATGAGAATATGCGTCAATGTGTGTTTTATTTAGGTACTAGCTAGCCGAGTACTTACCGACTTACCGCAATGAAGCAGCGCTACCATGCAGCGTGGACGTGGCGGCCCTCGCCGGGCGCCGGCGGCACGCGCTCGCGCACGCGCACGCGGCACGGACACGGGTCGGCCCGCGTCGCGACGCGGCACCGAGCACGAGCATTGATCCTATCCCTATTGATCGTACTTGGACAATTTCTGTTAGGTCCGTCTTATAAGTGTGACTTCGATCTTTGCCTAGTTATATTATGTTGTTTTTTGGTGTTCCGCGCCTCTAAAGGAAAAACGGAACCCTATGGAATTATAGAATGGAAAAAATATTTCTTTGTTAGTCTGTCAAACCGCATGTCAAGTCAAGTCATAAGTCGAAGCAGTCTTCTCAGGAACGCGCACAGGTACAAAGTTTAAATTAATACTTACCTACTGTGAAAAAATCAATCCTCTTAAGTCAGTAAAAAAGTTGTTCCCTTACAAATCGCCTTCTCATGAAAACCTACGCGGTACATCCAGTTGTCCTAAAAATATTATAAACTAGCTTATGCCCGCGACTTCGTCCGCGTAGATAAATCCCGTTTTTTTCCTTATCCCGTGGGAATTTCCAAAAATTCTGAAATTAGTTTCTTAGTTTTGTAATCACCTCCTTTTGTATCAAATTTGAAGAGTCTAGTTATTATAGTTACTGAGATAGCGTCACTCGGAATCGAATGTATAATTCCCGTTTTTTCCTTATCCCGTGGGAATTTCCAAAAATCCTTCCTTAGTGGATGCTTACATTGTATAAGGTATCTATGTGCAAAATTTCAAGTCTCAAAGTCCAGCGGTTTGGGCGGTGCTATCCCGCGGGAACTATGCAATGTTCCGGGATAAAAACTATCCTATGTCCTTTCCCGGGACTCAAACAATCTGTGTACCCATTTTCAACTAAATCGGCCCAGCGGTTTAAGCGTGAAAAGGTAACAGACAGACAGACAGACAGGCAGAGTTACTTTCGCATTTATAATATTAGTAAGGAGTAAGGATTTGGTGTGAAGATAACTCTAAAAGCACAACTCCAATCGAAACCAAAAATCACATTTAAATGACCATTATAAAATGAGCTCTCGCTGCCTACATTTTGCTTAGGAAGCTTTTGTATTCGTTTACGGAGTCTATATTAGTTTGCCGAATTTTTACGGAACCCTCAGCGTGCGAGTTTGTTAGGTTATTTTTATTATACGTAATACCATAGTCCAGTCAATACAATCTGTACCGCGGCCGCTAGAAAGTTACATCAGCACCGCGGAGATAGCGGGGTCGGGGGCGCATTGACAACACAGGCGGTACGATTGAACTAAGTGTTTATTGTGGGACAAGCTGGGGGATGGGGGGGTGTGCGTGGGAGGGGGGGGGGGGAGGGCGGCGGCGCTCACTGCTTGGTGGCGGCCTCGTGCAGCTTCTTCTGCACGGCCTCGACCTGCTTGGTGAAGTCGTCGTAGGCCTGCTTGATCTGCGGCGCGAGCTTCTCGTTGGTGGCGTCGACGTGCGCGGCGACCTCCTTGGCGAGCTTCTGCGACTCCTGCACGCCGGACTGCACGGCGGCCTGCAGGCGGTCGCGCAGCTGGCCGGCCTGCTGCTCCACCTCGGGGTGCGCCTTGCGCAGGTCGGCGGCCGCCTTCTCGATGTTGGCGCGCGACGTCTCCAGCGCCTCCTTGGCCTTGCCGTTCGCGTCGTTGATCTGCAGAGGGAGCCACGCTTTAGCACGCACTAGCTACCGCTCCGCGCGGTGGATACTGATAGAGAACCATCGACGAACTACTTACTCGTAGACTGAACTAAGTAGCTAATGATTAATGAAGATGACGAAGTTTACTCAAAGGAAGCTATGCAAGTCTATGTAAGTAGGGTGTGAGTGTTTGATATGTTGGTGCCGAAAGCTTGTAACAGTTAGCGGCCAATAAGTGGTCTTCGATTTTTGTTCGCTGATCATACTCATACTTAAGATGGTCTTAAATAAATAATTAAAAAAAAAAATAGTAAAATTAACTGCTTCTGTTGTTGGATGGAATTGGAGTTGGAATGAATAAAACCTGTGACAGATTAAAAAGTTTTGGTAGCTGTTGATAGGAGGAGGTATCATCATAATTATTTCCCTTCTTACTAGAACATACTTATAAATAGTAGGTACACACGAGTAAATAGTTATTAATTAAACTGGGGCCGTAAAAATAGCCGATTTCAATTTTCATACATGATTGCAAAAAACATCAATTTATTATTTTCTGGAACAAACTAAACTTTTCTTTGAATAAAATTGTATAACTTTAGTAGGTATATTTGTGTATGTACCTCAGTGGTTACTCTCTCTGTCTCCAAATCCCGTTATTTCTGTTAAATAACTATAAAATCAGGCGAGGGAATGGGCGAAAAACAAAGTAATCATGTTATAGGCGATGCGACGAACAACCCATCACTATTTTGATTCCCCTTTCCAACTATATACCCACACTCATGCTAAACGTGGCCTTTTTAGATCTTGTTACCTTAGGCTCTGTCTACCCTGTAAGGGATACAGATACAGACATTATTTATGCATGTATGTAGTGAACAAGTTGAAAATTTAATATAAGCTGTAGTTTTGCAGCAATATACACATGGCTCACCGCGGTTTCCACCAGCGGTGCGATACAAAATGCTGCGGCCTATCTCAAAGACTAAACAGCACTGCGGGACGCGACACGTCCACTGCTCGGCAGCGGGTGCCTCAAGCGGCTGTAGGTACAGTAGCGGGTACTCACGGCGCCCTGCAGGCTGGTGGAGAGCTGCGACAGCTGCTGCAGCACGGAGTCGGAGCCCTCCTTGAGCGCCTTGTTGACGGCCTGCGTGTTCTTGCTGTTGACGAGCGCGTTCCACTGCTCCGACAGAGTCTTCTGGAACTCGGCGGCGTGCTTCTCCACCTCCTGCAGCGGCGACTGCGTGGCGGGCGCGTCGCGCCGCACCATGCCGTGCGCCTGCACACACAAACACGTTACACCACCGGAAACAACGCGACCACCGCCGCTCACGCGCTCCCCGGACAACTCACCAGAGCCACGAAGGCCACGAATACGACATGCTTGGCAACCATTGTTGTAGAGGGACGGATAGAGCCGGGCTTCAGTGCGGGAGCTGCAACACAGCGAGAATGATAACCGGGGGAGCGGCCGCGCGTTATATAGGGAGCGGCCGCGGGCGGGGCGCGCGGGGGGCGCGCGGGGGGGAGCGGGGTACTTTTCCTGAGCGCGCCCTGCCCTGCGCCCTCTAAGCTTGTTTGCGATGCACCACGCAGCGGCCCTGCGCCGGCGCACCGGTGCGGCGCGATAACCCGCGGCCCTGACCGCCGCAATCGCCGCGGAGTTCGCACCAGGATGTCCCGGTCGCCGCCGCGCGCCCCGGCCGCCGCTCAGCAGGGCGCCTCCCCGCGGCCGCGGTTCGAGCTTGCACATTTATTGACACTATCTTAATCACCTATCAGCTGTCACCTCTGCTTGACATTGTGCAAATGCCTACACACCTACAATCTCGTTTGATTTTCTTGTCATTATAATTACTGTAATAGATATTAGTTAGCGTGTGGTTGTGTTGCGTCACGCCCCGTCCATAAAAATGATACACGGTTTTTAGGTTCTGAAAAAACTGTAAACCGTAAACATGTAATGTAAGTAGGTAGCGCACACGCGTAAAGGCGTCCGGCGGCCGCGCGCGGACGCGTTGCCGACGCGGCTTTATTACAAATATTACGAGTATAATTAAGGATTAAATATTATACTACGTAAGTCGAAAATTAAAATAACGCGATTTAAGTTAAAAAAAATGCAAAATAGAAAAAAATATGACTTTGATTCTATAAAATAGGTGTATCTACCTGCTGAAATTTTTAATACATTAAATTTTTTTAAGGTCTTAAGAATAGTTACAATATTAGGAATTTCCAAATAGTTGAGGAATGAAGCACAAGGGTCATCAACCCCGCCGCCGCGCCCGCTGCGTTGCCCAAATACTTTTGACCTCGTTATAGCTAATTAATGAGTAGGTGTAGGTACTTATATATGATAATGATTTCTTTTATTACGGTCCAAATTGATAGTATGTGTCATTATTAACAACAATTTAGTGTGGCGCAATATTATCCTGCGCCAGCGAGGCCGGGGCCGGGGCTGCGTCCGGGAGCGGCGGGTCGCGCCACCCGCAGCGCCCGCAGCGGCAGCGCCCGCGCTGCCATCCGCCAGTACACCAGGTACCGAAGAACTACTTAGTCAGTATGAGAAATTTGTCTAAAGTTCATGTTTTATTTTATTATTTAGTTTAGTTTCATGTAAAACCTCGCGCAAATCAAAACCTGCAAATTCTCGCGATTATTACTCAAGTTGATAGGTTAGGTGGAACTATTGTAAGTAAGAGCAGAGAATTGATTTTGTTACCTGTTACGACTTTATTATAAAAACCTGCAGCCCGGGTTTGCCCCGGACCCACTTTTTTCTTCCTTTTTTTTTTAAATATCGTTTCACAAAAACCTTGTCCTAAAAACAACGAACACAATAAAAAGCATTATCCAACCCGTCCATCTGTTCTTGAGTTCTGCTCTTAGAAACACATTTATTTAAATAGCTAGCCTCAGAGATGGCCCAGCTTCCTAAATTCCAAAATGACAGCAGGTGCGGGTGCACAAGGTTACTTAACATTGTTCCCGAGCATTGGAGCGGTTGGGTTAGTTTCACTTAATGCAAAGTTAGTTATTTATTGGAATGAACGTAAGATTACAAATAGAAAGAAAAACAAATCAAGCCATAACTAATTTAAAAACGAAAATGATTTTCAGGATTTTTGAATCATAGTCGATATAAAATGTTTCCATCCAATTTTAAGAGACCTTGTAGGTTAGCATTTTCTCCAGCCTCATTCAAGTCCTACGTATTAGAGTGCTACCGTGTTGCAATATGGGGGGGGGGGGGGGGGCACGGCAGTGCCCCCGCCAAGACGAAAAAAATTAAGGCTACTACCTATCTTTTCTCAAACCATTTTATTTTTAACGGACTTCAAAAAGGAGGAGGTTTTATAATATAACAGTTCAAAAATATGCAAAATTATAGTTCTTTCATGATTGAGGGCTGTAAAACCGAAAGAGAAGCCCCGAAATCGCACACGAATTTTTAGGCCTTTAAAAATAACTACAAAAGCCTCGAGATTGCTCTCTAGTGCGACAAAGTATGACTAACTAAAATATTTTTATTTTAAATAAGTTTAGTAAAGTAGGTACTTAAATTTCACCCCATCAGTCCTAATACTAATGGAAGCAGGCGCCACCTACCGCCTTGACGGAGGCCCGGCCGGCGCGGGTGCCGCCAGCTTAGCTTACTGGCGTCTCTCAGTTTCTGCGAATTTTTGCCAACGAAATTTAATGAAACTGATAAAAATGCGTGCGAATTCGGCGAAATGTTGTTGTCAATACAAAGTGGTTGATTAGGCGCGACCCCGACCCGCGCGATACCGGGATTTTTATTAATTACTAGCTTTTGCCTGTGACTTTGTATGTGTATTATACATACATATAAACCTTCCCCTTAAATCACTATCTATTAAAAAACCGCATCAAAATCCGTTGCGTAGTTTTAAAGATCTAAGCATACATAGGGACGGACAGACAGCGGAAAGCGACTTTGTTTTATACCATATAGTGATTCAATTTGACTATTAAGAATGAGGACGAAAATGGTGTGTTGTGCCAGCTGCCTGTGGCAAACACAGTACGCGGCTACACACGATTAGTACAATTTTTCGCGCAGCGGTCTTCAGAAAAGAAAGAAAGAAAGAAAGAAAAAAATATATATTTATTACCACTAACAACCAAAAAAAAAAACATCAAATCACAAAAACAAAAATAAAAGGATTAATTAGTGGTAAATGGTTATGGTTAGAACATTTGTAGAGCAATCCGGCAATCCCAATATACCTTCGCGAGGGATTCGCAGTTGGGGAACCGTTGCTAACATATGACAGTGCTCGTAGCTGCGGCTGTCCGCGCATGCGCCTCCCAACAATCGGCTTAATTTGGCAGCGCGATAACGAGCGCCGTGAATGCGCGACCTCACTAAAGTCGAGGTCGCTTATTTTATCTCATTATTATCAGCACTTCTTTTGTCATGTGGCTCTGCGGTCAATAGGCAACAATACAAGTACCTAGCCTTATTGCTATAACTATATAGTCTAGATGCCGGATGAGTCACGATAATCATCATATAGGTATAAATAATCCCACCAAAAACATTCTGTAAAAACTAGCCAAGTCTCGATGGAGCTGCCTGTTTATCTCTAAAAAGTAATGAAATCTAGACAAAGTCATGCCAAGTCTAAGGTTGCTTACTGAAATTTCTTTATTATTATAGTTAGATAAACAAGCAGCTCCATTGAGACTTGGCTAGTTTTATACAGAATATTTTTGGTGGGATTTCACTTCTTTTTGTAGAAACGTGGGCATATTGATTTATTTTATGAGATTTTCTTGTTTGACACATTTTTTTTCTTTTTAGGTGTAGTTTTTTTCAAACATCAAAAATGAAGCGTCCCACCAAGTTGAATATTTTTTGTAAAGGCGGTATGTCGATCTCTAATAGTTTGGTTGGGCTCTTGTGTTTTCTAATCAGGGTCACCAGGTACTCCAGATCTTCGATTATCCTAGTTTTTATAGTTTTCCCGTTATGTGACCATTAAACCCTAACTCTGTACCAAATTTCAGCTCTCTGAGTTTATGGGAAGTACTAGTTCTATTCTGATGATCATGAGTGAGTGAGTGTCATGATGACCTACAGACTTGAAATTTTGGATTTTAAGTATCTGATTATAGCTTACTGGATGACGAAAATTTCTGCGTTCTGGTCTTATCCAGAGATTCTCAAATAGGGGCCTGAAAATGCGGCGAAATGGTTTCAGTGAAGGATGGTACGGCAGTGCAGGCTTCGCGCTCGACTTGGCGGGGGCACTACCGTGCCCCCAGATGAATGAAATTTGAAATACACTGTGTTTATACAATGCCTGCTTGGTTTCCAGGCTTCTAGTTTAATCCACAACGAAGTTATAAAGGGCTCGAAAATGGCCTGTAATGTTTCGAGAAATGGATGGTACGGCCGTGCCGCTTTTTTGCTCGACTTGGCGGGGGCACTGCCGTGCCCACTGATTATGGGATCAAGAGGATGCATCTCATTATAATTTAATTGATCTATTTCTAGGCAAGTAGGCACTTGTTGTTGGCCGAGTGACAGATGGCTGCCTTCGTCGATAGCTTAATTAATCGTTATGCTAATTAGCTGTCGCGGCCGACGATGCGCGGCGCGGGGACACGCGATGCTCCGCAACCGAATAACAACAACGAGAGGTCGTGATAAGCGCCGCGGCCGCGCTGCCAACAAACAGAGCGCCCGCGACGCCCGGTCGCTGTTCCCGAACGCGACAAGTCGACCACATTGTGTTCTCAGTGACGATGACTCAACATCAGGGGCCCCTGACTTCAATGCGCCGCGTTGCCAACAAAGGTCAGGGATTGGAAACGCACAAAAGACTTTTCAAGATCATCCCAGGAGTACCAGGAAAATATTTTAGATTATTTTTTCAAATTACTTGAATTCTAACGCAAGTAGATCGAATTTAATTATTAGAAAGGGAATAGATTAGTTGATAGTAAACATAATTTTTGACGTAGTGACTAATCGAACGATTCTCATGAGTCAGAGTCACTCGGGCAGCTTCTCGTTGGGAATTCGGAAATCATTAAATATTCATTTAGATTTTCAGATTGTAAGGGGTTCAAAATGAATCATAAGCTCACGGAGAACCACGGCATCAGTAAGATAACCCGGCCGTCGTACCCGCAGGTAGATCGGCAGGTAAACAAGGGTAGAAGATTAGATAAGCTTACTCGTAAGCCTCCAACTCAGAATATCTTTTTCCGGGAAAAATAAGTGGTACCCAAAAATTCTTTACAAAGCAAGTAAATGAACTTTCTATTCAATAATCACTCAATTTGTAAGCAAAGTCAGGGTAATTAGAGGGGATTATCTCCGGGCGCGATAACGGCCGCAAACAATGACCGTCGCTCCGCTGATAAAGCAGCGCAGCCCTCGGAAGACGCACCGCGCCGCGCACTCCGACGGACTTTATAATCTTTAGGCCCCTTCCTCACTTGGCGGTACGGTATCGGTGCAGTAAAGAACGCTCGGTATTTTTTTTACCGATTCGTTACCGAGCGCCTATATTTGAATGCATGCTTCCTGATTGGCGCGGGCTGCGCGGGAGCGGGGCGGTGCGGTATCGGTATGCGGTATTTTATACGTTACCGCGAGCTTACTCATGTCGGCCAGAACTCCTCACTAGGCGGTATACTGTCGGTATGCTTTCGGTATAAAACAGTAGAATCTTGCAGAAACGTTTGTGCTGTCGCGAGACAATGTCGTCGTCAGATGAAGATACTTTAGCGTGTTACATGTATATCCTTTCTAGAATATTCGGGAGCTTATAATTATATAAAAGTGGATATTTTTCCACTTCGGCGACTAAAATAATACAAGTGGTTCTTTCCGCCGCCATTTTGGTCGCTAAAATCACACGCGGTAAGCGCTCGGCATACAGGCTTTTACTGGCTGTCCGCGCCGCGATGCGGTATACTGCACGCTCACCGCCCCGCTCCCGCGCAGCCCGCGCCAATCAGGAAGCATGCATTCAAATATAGGCGCTCGGTAACGAATCGGTAAAAAAAATACCGAGCGTTCTTTACTGCACCGATACCGTACCGCCAAGTGAGGAAGGGGCCGAAGGGGCCTAAGGCTTTTTCAACGTAAGCTTGCAACCCATCGTCCATTTCCGCAGTTTACAAATAAACAAAAGGACTAAGTACTAACTTACTTATTGCTATAGTTATTATGTGTATAATTAGTGAGAACTTAATGGTATTATGTATTAGGTACATTTGTCGTAGTTTCATGGTTAGCTTGTCTAATTGAAGCTGTTCATTGATTAAACGAGTTAAGGTACAATCATCAAATTTAATCACGGCTAGTACTTTTTTTATCTTTGCACTGAAATTTGTTTAAATTATAAAAATGTTTATTTACCTTTGTGCGAGGCAGAGGCAGAGCACGAGTGGTCACTGTGGTCAGCGGCCAGTGGGCTGTGAGGCTGTGCGGGCGCAGTGCGCGGGCGCCGCCATTGTCCGCGCGGGCCGCGGCCGCAGGGCTGCCGTGCCGCGCCACCGTTATTTTGTACATCGTGATCGCGTAGTGCAAGGAATTTTAACAAATTTAAAGGAACCCCCGATAGATAGAAAAACGTTATCACCATGCTATGTAAATAATGGCGGTCCCGCGCTGTGTTTGGAGTGCTGGAAACTCACAGTTCAGGAGCGCCATACAAGCTTAGCGGTTACGCGGTTTTTGGCGGCATTTATTTACTGTCAAATGGTCCAGATTGAAGACTGTTGACTCCCAGGGGTATAGGTCTGCACCACAGGTTAAGAAACACTGGCGTTGTATATTGCTGAACAAGGTTCAACTGGGTATCAGAACTTGCACGAGCACCACATGCTGAAAGTTTAGCTCCAGCGTGTTTCAGACCCAACATGCGACGCGAGCATACAGGCTGTAACTTATTGAAAGCCCACCACGATGTAACTAGCTTCCTACAGCAAATCGCGTCTGAATCAGCTCAACCAGCGGACAATGCCAACACACAGAGACATATACACACGTCAAACTCATAATTCTCTTCTGCGTTTCGTTTGGGCTCATAACTGCATGGATGAGACGGTTAATATTATCGTGATACTGCTATATATAGGAGCGTGGATTTCGAAACGACTGGATTCGCTGCGATACACATCAATATTTTGTGATGTGCGTGGGTCACACTACACTAATTGCCAACTGACTGCATACGTGATTGGTGGGAGGGGGGGGGGGGGGGGGGGGTAAAAAAGAAAGTGGTAAAAATGAAAATGTAGCTGCAAAACCAACACATGACACAAAAAAAAAATTTTGTTGGTGTAAATCCTCTAACTTGATAGGTAATGATAAAAATCTTCGCGCCGCTTTGTTGTTTGTTCTGCTGTGTTTATCATAGCCGATCATAGCCCGCCGGCAGCCCTGGCGCTGGCGGCTCCATTACTATAGCACGTGTATGTTTATGGTAGTGTGGTCTAATCAAGCGACAATGCTGCGACGTGCGGCCAAATCCTGCGACCCCCCCCCCCCCCGGCCCCCGCCCGCCCCCGCCGGCGCGCGCGCCGAGCGTGCCGCGCATGCCAATGCGGCGGCGCGGGCGCGGCAGAGCACCCCGAGTGCCACCGTAACTCTACCTAGGAAGCTTTTCAACTTCATTTGAAGTTGTTCTGAAGGCGTAATCCGCCGTCATCCTACACGACACACATCTTAGTGACGGCATCATTCTATATGATGCTTGATGGATTTGTGCTGGTTATAATGATGTAAAAACAAAGTAGAATAAAATTACTTCCGAATTATTACGTTTTGTTTTATTTATGTACTGTGGCTACGAGTACAGTTCGATAAGAAAAAGTAGGATGTGGTTAAAATAACTGAAGCTTCCTTAACATGTAACTGCACCAACATAATAATGTAAATCCTTTTCGAACTTGGCCGCTGGCGCCGCGTGGAGCGGGCTCTGCGGAGTTCCTCGTTGCGGCGCGGCAAGGACACGTATTGTGGTAGGGCTCTACAGGCGCAGCCCACGCCGATGGCAGTCCGCACGTCACTTCCTGGTGTACCTCTTACATCACTGGATGCCGAGGTGGAGGTACACTCACCACCCGAGAATGTTGAGCCACTTGTAATAATTTAGCACAGTCACAAAGCTTAGGTATATCGAATGCCTGCAGGGTTGGCGTTATCGCTTATACTTTTGTGTCCTTTGCTGGGATTGTTCCGGGTCATCGCAGCACTTGTCGTAGAACTATAGGTACTTGTGTTTAATAGGAAAGGTATCAACAGTCGCAAAACTAAAATGTATTAAGTAAGTCGAACTAGCGGTTTAGAGTTAACAGTCTAAAAATATGACTGAAGCTGTCGGAAACCAACTACGCTGTGCCCAAATTACCCTATGTCCTTTCCCGGGACTGATACTATCTCTGTGCCAAATTTCATTAAAATCGGTCCAGTGGTTTAGGGGTGATAGCGTAACAGACAGACCGACAAACAGTTACTTTCGAATTTATAACATTAGTAGGGAAGTAGGGAAGTGGGGTACTACACATAGTGGTTACCATAATATAAGGAGAAGGAAGTAGAGAATCTACGGAACTGGGCACTTTAACACTGCTCGTTTGACGGTAATGTTTTCTAGGAGGTCCTGACAGTTCCATAGCAGGCGCGAAGAGTGTTTTACCGACAGGCGCTAAATATTCGTCGATACCTACTGACAGTACACCTTTAACACCTTTTCATCTTCTTTATTTATTTATTTATTTACGGAGATCCAACAGCTATAAAATACAGTGTGAGTTGATTACAGTAGTGACATTAAAGCCAATTATAGGCTCTCACAACTAGAGACAGATTAAAAAAAAACCCAAACAAAGTACGCGCGTAGTCGCAAACACACACCACGCAACCAAAGATAGAAGATAATACAGTAAAAAACTTATTCACTACACACCAACAAGTTCTAGTTCTCTTATTAGGATAACGACACTTATTCATCAAAAGGAGGGGCTTATCGTACGTCGTCCAACTTATTTCAGTGCTTGTAATTTGTATAGCTGCTTGTACTTGGTACTGGAACAGCGCCTGCGCGAGGGCGGGTGCTCGTTGCGCGGCGGCGCGGTGCTCGCGGCGCGCGGCAGGCGCTTGCGCACACTCCGCCGGGGGTTCTCGGAAACCTGAAGTTCGTATCATGCCGTCCCTCTCATCTTCCTGTTACTGAATATTAGCATGAGCGAAACGACACGAATTAAACTTTTTCTAAAGCAACTCGGAGTTTCAAGCCAGATACAGCCAGAAACATCCGAACACGTGTCGTGCTTATGCTATTGACAATACGGTTGTGGGCAGATGTGTTTGTGCACCTAGAACCTAGATTCTGGAGTAGACCCTCTGACTTTGGTGTCCTACATCTGAAGGCGACTGCGCGTCGGCAGCGGAGTGACAATGACTGTGTCTGTAAGCCAAACTACGACTAAATCCCTACTAATATTATAAATGCGAAAGTAACTCTATCTGTCTGTCTGTTACTTTTTCACGCTTGAACCGCTGGACCGGTTTAATAGGAATTTTGAACACTGTTAGTTTCAGTCCCGGGAAAGGACATAGCATAGTTATAGTCCCGAAAATTGCATAAAGTTCCAGCGGGATAGCGGTAAGCGTTGTCTGCGTAGACGGAGTCGCGCGCGGCAGCTATACAAGCTACTCAACCCACTTAACCTATACTTAAATTACCTAGATCTACACACTACAGTCAACCAGTTTGCCTCGTAGGCCGCCACAGAACCTTGTCATAACGACATTTACATCATTCGATGAGCATTACCTATCATTATAAACAAATAAAATTATTTACTTTATATGATAAAAGTTGTATGATGTCGTAGGAAACAAATATGTAATTCACTATCACTTCACTACATAGTATAAAACAAAGTCGCTTTCTCTGTCCCTATGTCCCTATGTATGCTTATATCTTCAAAACTACACAACGGATTTAGATGCGGTTTTTTTTAATGATAGAGTTGTAACGAGGCGCCATGCAGGCTGGCAAGTACATAGCTTCCAGCGTCCGGAACGCAGCGCGCGGCCCGCCCCCGCGCAGCACCATTTAGTATAAAAAGGCGACCGCGTACACGCTCCTCAGGCAGTCTTGTGTAGCACACGAAACCGACTAGTTGTTAGCGCAGTTCAGGCGAAACCCCGAATCGTATACAGCTAGCTCGGTGTAGGCACACAAGATTGTCCTAGGCCCCCAACCCTTTCTTCCCACCGTCTCCTGCTTTCTCGTCCCAAGCGGCTCATACCCGATTCGGACGCAAAAGCCCTTTAACGGAAGCGTGAGCCAGGCGGAATCCGGCCCGTACCGTTAAAGACCCTCTGGACTCTCAGGGCAGCGGTCTGTGATTCCCGGATCACTCCCTAGAGCTCCAATCCTACCCGTAGGAACCTTCCCGACGCCCCTGAGGCGATCCCGAAGCCACGCGCGCAGCGCCCGAGCGCACCGCGCGTCCCGTAGAGCCGTAGAGCCCGTAGAGCTCCCGAGCCCTGGACCCCCCCCCCGGTCCAGACTGCCGCCGCAGGCAACCCTTAATCAAGCTATCCCGTTGATAGCATAGATTGTATCAACTCACGCGTATCCTAGTCGTATCAGAGCGACTCCCCCTTGTATGCGTGATTGCTAAGAGAATAAATAAGGCGTTATATATAATAACCCGTTGTCTGCATTTAACCTCCCCTAGACCAACCCTTGAGCTAGTAGACTTTCACCCAGCCAGGTTCGAACCCCGGCGGTGATATTTGTGGACGGACCCCCGGGCACCCGTCACACTGGCGCCCAACGTATAAGAAAAACCCTACATATTCAGCTTCTTTTCGAGTCTTCAGTAAAACCCCGTCGCGAAACCAAAATAAACACCCGTAACCGTCACACTGGCGTAACCGTAACGTCGCGACGACAATTACCATTACAGGCCCGCAAAAAGAATCTAATAGCTCCAGGTCAAGGGAGAGGTTTTAACAGAATAAAAATTAAATAAACCGTTTAGCTAAGAAGCTATCCACCGATAAAAATACCGCATCGTCACACTGACAAAACACACGCAAAAATAGAAACCGTAAAAATATAAAAATAAAAAAACCTTATCACAAGGTTACCGGAAAAAAAACACATGCCCACATCGTGGATTTACGAACTAAAGAAATCAGAACTAATCGCAGAATCAACAGAGAGAGACCTACAAACTGAAGGACTTACCGTCGAACAGTTAAGAAGAAACCTCGTAGAAGCAATCAGATCCCAAGAAGAATTCCACGACTCCATAAACGACAGAGACAAGATGACCGAATCCAAGAGCGAAAATAACTCCGAGAGAGAGATTATGAGGCTCTTAAACGATTGCAAAGTTTACTTCGACGGATCAGACGGAGCAATTGAGTTCCTGGAACGTATAGAAGAATTAAAGGCAAGCTACAACGCAACGCCGGATGCAATCTTAAAAGCAATGCCACAGATACTGAGAGGAAGAGCTTTATTGTGGCATAGAAATAACGCAGAGTCATGGGACACGTGGGACGAGTTTACAGAACTATTTAAATTACATTACTTCCCCGCCAACTACGAACGATCACTAACCGAAAAAATAATATCAAGAAAGCAACGATTTAGAGAAACATTCGCCGAATACCTAACAGACTTGCAAACACTCATGAGAAGACAGGGAAAAATGACAGGCACCGAAAAATTGCTTAGAATCCACGAAAACATGCTACCAAGCTATAAATTATATATAAAACAAAAAGAGTGCAAAGACACGACCGAACTACTGCAATTGGCGATCGAATTCGAAAGCATTTCCAAAGAGAAATATAGACGAGCAATGGAAAGCCACCAGGAGGCGCAACCAGGCCCGAGCCGCCACGAAAACACTAGAGAACCGTTCAACAAGAAATACGAACAGCAAAGCAAAATTCACCCTTCCTACAATCCCACCACGAGTTGCTGGAATTGTGGCAAGCCCGGACATCCGTCAAACCAGTGTCACGGGAAGAGGCAGATATTTTGTAGCACCTGTGGAAAAATGGGCAAACTAACACGCGATTGTTGCAAAACTTACAACAATAGAAGAAACGGAGAAAGCATAGGATCGGCACGCGAGACACCACGCCAAGACAATAGAATATATACACCGATAGAAATAATGGGAGAAAAATATTTCGCACTCATGGACACAGGATCCACAAACACGTACATAAACGAGCAGATTTACGAAAAATGTAAATTAAACGCCGTACCAGAATACATCAAGGCCCGTAAGGTCATAATGGCAGACGGAACCCAAGTCGAAATAAAGAAAACAATCATGATACCGATAAAAATCCAAGGAACCACAATAAAGCATTGCGTACGCGTATTACCGACAGCGACGACAGTAATAGTAGGTATGGACATACTGCGTCGACTAGGTCTGTCACTATCATTTCAACAGCTGAGCTACGAAGCTCCAAGCACGAGTGGCACGACAAACCAACCAAAAAAGGCGAGGACAGAACCATCAACAACAGTCACACTGGCACCAACGAACCAAGGCACCGAAGCACCCGAACCAGCCCCCATAACGGAAGCAGAACGGGAACAATTGAATCAGTTACTCGAGACAGAGTTCAAAAAATGCGACGCAGCCCCAAAAGGAAACAATTGGTTAGAACATAAAATTAAGTTAAAACATAACGAACCCGTCAAGCAAAAATACTACCCAAAAAACCCCAAGTGGCAAGCAATCACAGGCGAGCTGTCCCGTAACACGATTTGCGCAGCGAAGGAATCGCACGCAGACTGGTACGGAAGAAAACGGTTAGAAGTGGAATCTAATCGCAAAAATGAAACAGAATATTGTATTAAAAACGGGGAACTTTACAAAAAAATAATAAATCCCAGTTACGGAACAAAGATGGAACCAGGATCAGAATGGAGATTATGCGTACGAGAAGAAGACAAAAAACAAATCCTACAGCAAAATCACGTCCATCCAACCGCGGTTCATCTCGGGAGTACGACAACGTTACGCAAAATAGCAGAACAATATTATTGGCCGGGAATGTATAGAACGGTAATACAATACGTAAAACAATGCAAGGCGTGCCAAACACATAAACATACACAGCAGAAAGCACCCGAAAAACAAAAAAAATACTATGATAAGCATCATCGGTCATGGACCCCGACAATAGGCGAACAAGTATTTAAGAAAAAATACGGATTATCGAACGCAAATAAAAAATTCTGCGCAAAGCTCGCACCGAAATACGACGGACCATATCGCATAATACAAAAACAATCTCCAGTAATATTTCTATTAAACAACGAAAATAATCCTAAACGAATAATAACAGCACACATAAAAGACCTAAAAACATTCCACGCATAATACAAAAAACGAACCAAACATAATAATTAATAAGCATCTCCATAAAACCATAAGACTCAAAATCGAGCATAAAAATTAGCGAACGAAACTAAAACCACATAAAACGGGCAGTCAACAAAAACGAATGAAAACATGAAGTATTTGCCTAGCGCAACAAAGACAACACAAGTCGATAGCAGCGTCGCGACACCGACCTGATACCTCGACAACAGGACGAAGTACCCACAAAAATATTAATGATATCATATAAAAAGAAGTATTTACAAAACGTAATCAAACAGAATAAAATAAAGGTGTTACGTGTGCTAAAGGTGTAATGTGTTGTAATAATCGTATGATTACGATCCAAGTATCGAATAAAATGCAAGAAAACAAAAACCGTGAATAAATATAGTGAATCAAGTTAAAGGTGTAATGTCTAATAATCGTATGATTACAATCAAAGTATCAAATTAAGTGCAACAAAACAAGAAAAATGAATAAATATAGTGAATCAAGTGTCACCTCGTTACATAACGGAAGGACACGCCGACCTAACCAGGTATTGATTGTTTTAAAAAAAAAAAACACATATTAACATAGTGATTTTTACAGGTAAAAATCTCCAGAAGAGGGAGGGGACTGTAACGAGGCGCCATGCAGGCTGGCAAGTACATAGCTTCCAGCGTCCGGAACGCAGCGCGCGGCCCGCCCCCGCGCAGCACCATTTAGTATAAAAAGGCGACCGCGTACACGCTCCTCAGGCAGTCTTGTGTAGCACACGAAACCGACTAGTTGTTAGCGCAGTTCAGGCGAAACCCCGAATCGTATACAGCTAGCTCGGTGTAGGCACACAAGATTGTCCTAGGCCCCCAACCCTTTCTTCCCACCGTCTCCTGCTTTCTCGTCCCAAGCGGCTCATACCCGATTCGGACGCAAAAGCCCTTTAACGGAAGCGTGAGCCAGGCGGAATCCGGCCCGTACCGTTAAAGACCCTCTGGACTCTCAGGGCAGCGGTCTGTGATTCCCGGATCACTCCCTAGAGCTCCAATCCTACCCGTAGGAACCTTCCCGACGCCCCTGAGGCGATCCCGAAGCCACGCGCGCAGCGCCCGAGCGCACCGCGCGTCCCGTAGAGCCGTAGAGCCCGTAGAGCTCCCGAGCCCTGGACCCCCCCCCCGGTCCAGACTGCCGCCGCAGGCAACCCTTAATCAAGCTATCCCGTTGATAGCATAGATTGTATCAACTCACGCGTATCCTAGTCGTATCAGAGCGACTCCCCCTTGTATGCGTGATTGCTAAGAGAATAAATAAGGCGTTATATATAATAACCCGTTGTCTGCATTTAACCTCCCCTAGACCAACCCTTGAGCTAGTAGACTTTCACCCAGCCAGGTTCGAACCCCGGCGGTGATATTTGTGGACGGACCCCCGGGCACCCGTCACAGAGTGATTCAAGAGGAAGGTTTTTATGTATGACTCTACGCAGACGAAGTCGCGGGCAGAAGCTAGTTATTTATAAATTTAGGTAGGCACCTATGCCTACAGTACATAAACAAAACACTACAAGTTAGGAGCATGTTCATGCACCAATAGCGTTATGAGAATGAGACACTCAATCGTGCGTGTCGTATTAAGCCAGGCCGTAACGCCCACTGCCCACTGCTGAGGAAAGCCCTTCATTTGATGTCATTAATTTTCACGCCACTTTGATCGGTCCTGCCGGTCCGGAGCGTGATTCTCTAACGGCATGCTACACTATTTCAAGAGTCAAAAAGTGACGTGTTGGAGGTGAGGAAGGTGGGAGTGGCTTTTGAGCACTTGAAATGAAACTGTTAGTGGAATAGCGCCATTAAAGAAACTCGCCTGCAAAGCTATCGCTGCAATTATAACTAGGTCCATGCAATTACAACTTGACCCGTTCTCTGGCAGGCGTTACACCGAGTCCGGAGTCCTATGTTGCCGGTCGCTGGTCGTGCGTTGATCGGTTGACCAGCCAGACATGGCACCGTATATGTACTAGACTTACCTAATGGAGAAGAGTATCGTATGATTTCACGTCAGCCGCAGCAATCACGAGTTTCTTCAGCTAGAGAATATCAGTGACATATAGGTACCTACGCTCCGAAGCGTATCGATGTCGAAATACGCTTGCCAGTAGTATTTGTTGCGCTAGATTACGTGGTTTTTCATAAGCTTATATGTCAATCCCTACTAATATTATAAATGCGAAAGTATCTTTCTGTCTGTTACGCTTTCACGTCTTAACCACTGAACGGATTTTAACGAAATTTGGTATACAGGAATAGCTTTAGTCCTGGGGAAGGACAAAGGATAGTTTTTAAAATCGCAGTCCCCAGATATGCGAATTCTGCGCAGACGGAGTCGCCGGCAACAGCTAGTCCCGTTTATTTATTTCCTTCCATTCTCTTAGAGCGAGTACACTGCGCGTTTTGAAGCGCCTGCTTCGTGGTGACGCGCGTTTTAAAACAAGAAGGTGTCGTCGCAGGTGTCCGCTCTCCGCTCTCCGCTCTCCGCACTCCGCACGCAGCGGGCGCTTCTGGCGTCTACGTTTCCGCGGGGTGCTTAGATTCTTGAAACGCGCGTCACCAAAGCGCACGTTTCCGAACGCCTAATAAAATGTGTATCAACTCTTATCAGCCATGTGCCACTTCTGGTCGTGGTTTAGCAATAAGGTAATTTTTTCTCTCGTGTTCGGTCCTCATAGACTCAAATGGTAAGTAAGTAAATACTTTATTGTACAAATATAAAGAAACAGAGACAAATCACAAAAAGGACCTTAACTATATGCACAAAGGCGAACTTATCCCTATAAGGAATCTGTACCAGTTAACCTTTGAGTAAATGAGAGGAGCATTAAGCGAGAGACCGAAAAAGAGCTCGACAATGGTTGACTGGTATTTAAAGATAAATACGCTTTTTTGATGCATCTTTAAATTTTTATGTTTAACAACAAAGCATTTAATTACTTACTTATGAGTTTCTATGCAGCATAACGACTGATCTGATGGGTACCTCCCATTTGTTCTATGGAACTGTGACGTCATAGGACTGTTAACATTTTTTTTCACAGTTCCATAGAACTAATGGGAGGTACCCGATCTGATCATCGCCTGATTCTTGCCTCTTATATTATTAAATTTTGGAAGAAAATACGGTTCACGGGAGCCTGATTTTTGTAAGCAGGTAAACTCGAAAATAAGATTGGAAAGTGGTAAAAAGGTTATTTTTTTAAATTAAGCATATTTTGATCTGTTGACAACATTGATGGGAGCTTTAATTTTATTCGACTGCACTTGTATTCAAATTCAGTAGATATAATTGTTGACTACTCCAGACTTCCGAGTGATGTGCCTTCACAAATCGGCGCCCATCCGTCATCCTCGGGTGCGCACAAAGGCAGGCAAAGAGGAATCTACAGTGGACATAGACCCCTTAAAAGAGTGTCAGTGTGGAAGCAGAGTGGTGAGCGAGAAAAATCCACCAATGGAGTTAGTTTGTTTACCCAGCGGCTCTCAGCGCTGCGTTGTTATTGGTGGCTCCAACGGCGCGCGGAGGCCGCTCAGCTGCCGCGCGTCTCCAGTCCATGGGCCGTGCAATTGGTTGGCGGCCGAAGCCAAAATAAAACAAGTTTTTGCGATCGATCACGCTTTATATTCAAACTCCTTGCAGTTTCCTTACATCTATTATGATAATTATTCACCAGCAGTACATCATCAGTTTCAATTTTCAGGGCACAAACATAAATATTCGTATACGTTTGTTCTAACGCCTGCTTTTCATATCATAGCTAGTCGGGGGCGACGGCTAGCACGTCGATTTCTTTATTGTCGTGGTGCGTCGCTTCCCTACTGAACTAGTCAGAGAGGGGTGGTCACAGCGACAAGGCGAGTCTTGGTCGCTCGTGGCCGACGCCGCGCCCCCCGTCGCGCTCGGGAATGATCGCCGGCGCATCCGGATCCATGTCGATGGCGACGTTTTATAGAGCTCCGTCGAGTTTCTATGAAACCTCACGACAGACGTCGATCTCGATGGCGCCTGGCCTCGTGTCGGAGCGCGCCCGCGCCCGCGGCAGCGACGCCCGCGTCGGCGTGGACGGCCCCGCATTTATCTATCACTGCCACTAAATGGCCTCACGCAAATAGACCTCGAAGAGTCATATCCACTCCAGTAATCAGTAACTACAGCAAACAAATCATTGGTGCTCGGACTGAGCCGACAAACGCCCGGACACTGATATTTAAAAGATACTTATGTTTTATAAATGTGCTTCGCGTCTCGTTTCAAAATAATATAGTTAAACTCGAAAGTGCTGCAATTTAGACTTAATGCAACGAGAACAAGTAATCGTGTCTCGTTCGCTATTGTCGTTAAAGACACAGAGCTTTTACTATATTTAGTTGTATATGGGATAATTGCGTCGATTGAATTAAAACGATTTCCGAATGGCGACTGGCTATGACTCTTCGCGCCTCGTCTACTTGCAAATTAGTAATACAATAAATAGGAATAGAATTAAACGCTTAAAAAAGTATAATTAAATTCTGGCTAATTTAGTACACAGGAAAACGGTGTGGCGTGTCGTGCCCGGCGCCGGGCGGACTGACTAGGGTCACCTCAGCGGCGGCGGCGAGGGCGGCGAGGGCGGCGGCGCGGCGTCGGGCAGGAAGCCGAGCTCGGCCAGCGCGGCGGACACGCGCGGCACCAGCGCGTCGCGCCAGCGCCACAGCGCCGCGTCGCGCACCGGCTCGGCGCGCAGCTCGCGGCACGACTTGCTGAGCGCGGACACGCAGTCGGCGCGGTAGTGCTGCAGCCGCGCCACGGCCGTGTCCAGCGCGTACGACGAGCACGCGGCGCCCAGGCACGCGAACGGGAAGTGGTTGTGCAGCGTGAGCACGCGCGCGGTCTCGTGGAACGCCTTCACGTACTGGCCGGGCTTGGTGAAGTTGCGCGTGCGGTACACGTGCTGCAGCATGTGCATGTAGCGCGGCGCGCCCGCCTCCCAGCCGTGCTCGTGGCGCAGCGAGTCCAGGTAGTACACGTTGGAGGCGTGGTAGGAGGAGCGCGGCGGCTTGCCGGCGG
Source organism: Pandemis corylana (assembly GCA_949127965.1). Classification (NCBI taxonomy): domain Eukaryota; kingdom Metazoa; phylum Arthropoda; class Insecta; order Lepidoptera; family Tortricidae; genus Pandemis; species Pandemis corylana. The sequence continues at coordinate 14,884,762 of OX421864.1, read as the reverse complement.
CCGGCGCGGCCAGCGGCAGCACGCGCCGCAGCAGCGCCGCCCAGTCCGCGTCCTGCAGCGGCACGATCACCTCGTCCACGTCCAGCAGCGCCAGCCAGCGGTAGCGGTACATGTTGCGGTACAGGCAGTCGTTGTACGGGATCACCTCCATCTGCCGCTTGTGCGTGGTCTTCTTCTTGAGGTACATGTGCTGCAGGCCGGGCAGGTTGGGCTGGCCGCCGGGCAGCGTGATGGGCGTGACGGCCACGTCGCCGCGCCGCTCGTAGTACTGCAGCACCTTCGTGATGTTGGGGTGCACCTGCAGCTCGTAGAAGAAGATCTTGTCGGCGCCGAGCAGGCGCACCAGCTCGATCCACTCGACGAGCCGCACGGACAGGTCCTCGTGCTGGAAGTCCAGCCCCTTGACGCAGACGGCGAAGTCCTTGCGGACGGCGGGCGGCGGCGGCGGGTCGTAGTGCACGCGCAAGCAGTTGGTAGCGCGGTCGCAGGGCCGCTCCACCAGCGAGACGGCGGCCGGGCGCAGCGCGCGCAGCTCGGCGGGCAGCACGCACGCCAGCAGGTATGGCTGCAGCACGTGGTCGCGGTAGTTGCCCCACTTGCTGTTCCACACGTACTTGTACTCCAGCACGCGCACCACGGCCGGCTCGGCGCGCTCCTCGAACCACAGCTGGCAGTGCGTGGCGAGCGTCGGCTTGATGCGGTCGTGCACGGCCAGCAGCCGCACGGCCGGGCCCAGCGCCGACGTGTTGCGCACGTCCAGGTACGCGCCGTACAGGTGGAACACGCCCTCGCTGGCGCGCAGCGTCTGCCAGTACGTGTTGTGGAACTCCAGGTCGAAGATCGACGGGAAGGGCGCGCACTCCTTCTTCTTGTAGAACTTGTTCTTCTCGTTGCGGTGCTTGTGCCAGTAGGTGAGCGGCAGCGAGGGCAGCTGGCGCTCGGCGTCGGCGCGCAGCTCGTCCTCGCTCAGCACGCGCGTGTCGACGGCGGGCAGCGCGCCGGGCGCGGCGGTGGCGGCGGCGGGCGTGGAGGCGGCCGGGTCGGACTGCAGCAGCTGGCGCTGCGGCGCGCGCGCGGCGGGGGCGGGCGGCGCCGCCAGCCGCGGCAGGCACACCGCCGCCAGCGCGCCCCAGCACACTAGCGCCAGCAGCACGCGCGCGCCGCGCCAGCCGCCGCAGCCCGCCGCCCAGCGGCCCAGGCCCCCCAGCACGCGCATCACCTGCAATACACGAAACACAAACGTCAATAACGTAACCCGATCGCGATACCTATAGTCACGAGAGCGTGCCAGTACCGAGGCCCGAGCCCTACGGCCCGCGCGCTGCGAGATCGCCAGCTCGCAGGGCATGCCACTGGCATCGTCCGCCGCCGGAGCCGAGCCGAGCGCGCGCTGGCGAGCGCGGGGGCCGGGCCGCTGCCGCTGCCGCTGCCGCTCGCCGCCGGCGCCTTTGCCACTGTCAACGGAGCGCGCCGCGCGACACGCACCATTTCGTCAACAATAATCGGCTAAAACTATCTATGCCGCTTTGTAAAATTAAGGTAAAATTACTCTAAGTATGTCATTGTCAACCAGAAGTGACAGAAACTATAAAAGGTTAAAAGTTTAAAGTGTCTAAGAGTTAAAAAAAAGTTTGTTTATCAAAACTAGTAGCAGTACGATCTGGTCTGAGGCAAATAGGTCGTGCGGCAATAGAAAGGCCTCGGCGATGTGTGTTGGCGTGAGAAGTGGACATTATCGAGCGCGCGCAAGTGGTACGCTTCACACTCCAGATACGCGGGCTTCAATTAAAGATGGCCCTCGGAGCAATTCATCCAATCGTCTCGAGCGCGCCGTCCGGTGTTTTTCTCGGAGCGGCGAACTGTTTTTACGGGTGCAAAAAGCGCGGCCTCGGGGCGCCCGCGGCCGTAACGGCCCGCCGCCCCCGCCGGCGCGCAACGGTAACCGCGGAGCCCGGCCGATACCGGCTGCGGCGTAAAAAACAAACGCGTCCGACTGGTCGGGCCCGGAACCCAGCGGCACCCCGGGGCGCCGCAGCCCGGGGCCCGGCTGCGGCGCGCCGCCAGCGCCGCGGTACGGCGGCAGCAGCGCGGCGCCCCCGCCGACGTCACGCCGCGGCCCTTGCACGTCGCGCCTGCCTGTCACTCTACTACGTTGTTATTAAGTATGTGGTTATTATCGCCGCCTATCCTCGCTATCTGATGATGCTCGGATCAGAGGGGTCGGGCAGTTTTGGATAGAGTCCGGATACCTTTGACAATCGACTTCCGTTCAAAATAATTTACGATACAAGCACAGGGCCTCATTTAAATATTTATGTAGGTAACCACTACTCGTAACTAGGTACATTTATGTCAAATATACGATAGGTAGGATCAAGTAAGGCGAGAGATTAGACCGACGGTCCGAGTCGGTTAGTTCCCGCTGACAACATGAAGCGCGGAGAGTGCCTCGAGGGGTCTCGCAATTTCTCAGTAGTCTTATCTCGCACCTATCCTAAATCACTAAACGAATCAAATCAGATCATCCGTGCTTAGTATTAATCGGCACTGTGATGGCTGGGTCCTACGATGGAGCTTGGAAACGGGGTGTGATTGTAAGACTAGGTACTATTATATAAAATATTAGCTGAAGCACGCGACTTCGCCTGCGTCTCACTGAAACTTTCAGATTTCCCCCTACATACAAACAAACAGACAACATTGTACAACCTATCGGTTTTATGGTCATATAACAGTGTAATCTCAAACGTGACACCTACACGAGAATACAACATGACACCTTCCTTTGTGACGCTGGAGAGGCTCGTAGAGTGACGGCCTGCCGTGACCAAGCGATTCATTAGGTTTATTGTAAAGATGAATGGAAATACTACCACCTTATTTATCGATGGAACCATATAACTACCTACCTATCTTTCAACAGCTTTCTTAAGGGTGAAGTTTGTCGTCCTGGTAAAGTTTGTGCGCCTTCAGGCTACCGTTTTCACAATATATTTGTTTTCGCGATGTTACTTCGCCAACGAAGTGAAGTCGATCCCGTCTGTGCTGCTCGCTGCGTCTCCCCGCGAGCCGTCGTGGCGCGGCGCCTGCGCAGCGAGTCACACATCGCGGATCACACACAACCAACGCGGAAACCGGGCAATAAGTATTGCATTCCAAGATACGCCGAGATAAGTGGCGTGAGTGACACTATCGGGATCTCTATTCGTATAACAATGTTGTGAAATATGCCGTTGAAGACTGTTCTTGCTCGTGACGTCCACTAGCTCCACTATTTGGATCCCCGCCTTATAATTTTTGTATCTGGGGGATCCGAATAGTGGAACCTACTGGACATCACGTTCTTGCTTATGTGTCTGGGCGCTTATAAATAATATGATAATGCGCCCTGTTTTCCACATGAAACAACCGTGAGACTCACTCATAATTACACATAAACGGACTCTACTTTTTATACGTGAGTTATCCGATAATGTGTAATTATGAATGCGCCCTGTCTTTAAATTAACGCGAATTATGCACACATTTCGTTGTTCAAGGTTCGAAGGGAGAACGTTTGGGAAGAGCTCATGTCCATTTGGACTACGACGGCGCCGAGGCGGGCCCTCACAGACCCTTCCGGGAGTTGACTGCCGTGTACGGAATTCTTTGTCCCGCGATATGTAAATAGTGACGTGCAGACGCCCGCGACTGATCGATGCAGGGGCGCGCACGCACGGCAGCGGAAGTCCGCGCATTATGCATGCGCGCGCAGGGCCGGGGTCAATGCCCCCCCCCCCCCCCTCTGCGCGCCCGCCGGTGCCGAGAGGCAGTTCCTCTTTGGCGCAGGACCAGTTCTCCCGGTTGCTTGCAAAACCACTTCGCTTGCAATTATTTTATTTGGCTGCGGCGTCGCTTGAGTTTTTGTAATATGCTAAATGCGTTACATGCTGCTTGGATTTGCAGTTTGAATTGTACCCTAACGTTTGATGAAAATGATGAACAATGGAAATAGTTGGCGCCGTGCCGCGAGAGGTGAACGGGTTCGATTGGAGCTAAGCGTTCTCGAGCGAGCCAAGTAACAGCGGCGCGAGCGCTCGTCGCGGACACCGGCGCGGCTCGCTTAGTTTATTAAACAAGACAAGTGTTGGTATAATGGGGTATCGGGTATCGGCGAGTGGCGGCAACAAAGATGGCGATTGCACAACGCGCGGAGATGCGGCGCAGATGAGGCCGCCTTTCTCTGGCGCGCGCGGGGCGCTGCAGCGCTGCGGCCGCCGCCGCCGGAGGGCCGCACGGGCCGGCACCGGCACCCGGCACCCGGCAGACACAAGGGCTGTTTGCCGTTACTTGGTTAATGGTCGGACTGATAAACAACCTCATTACTTAAGTACTCATTCAAATGAGTATTTGTGTGTATATACATATAGGTATACATATATCTAATCTAATGAATACTCGGCAAATATAATATATTTATCAGGTAAGTATAGATATCAAGCGCCTGAACGGCATGTTTTTAATTTTACTGCCTAGTGCCTATACGTAACGTACAACAGCTACCAGTATTGTAAAGATAAGATAAAGATCATTTATTCATAAATGTTTTACAAAATTATAACTAAGAACAAAGTTTCCTTTTAAATCTAAGTTAACAACTCATATAAATTTCTAAATGTCTGTGAAAATCAGAACACATAGAAAAATCCGAAAAGTAAAGCTATGGCCGGGAATCGAACCCGGATCCTCGTCATTCCGTGACGCGTGCTATACCACTACACCACCCATAGCAGGTGGGTAGTCTCCGAATTTTTCTACCTGTTACCGACCGTCACGTGACCTTTGTTACTATGCGAATTTTTTGTCGCTAAGCGTCATCTGTTTGAATGATGTGTCTGTACGACACAATTACAAACTCCCGTGGAACATCTACTGCTCACCAGGGACGAGAGAAGGCGCTGTTTTTCAAATGATAGGTACTATCAAATGAATCAAGAAATTTTTATTTCTTGATTTTTATGTTTTACTTTTACGGTTTTACCGTTAGAAATTTAATTTCTAAATGTCTGTGAAAATCAGAACACATAGAAAAATCCGAAAAGTAAAGCTATGGCCGGGAATCGAACCCGGATCCTCGTCATTCCGTGACGCGTGCTATACCACTACACCACCCATAGCAGGTGGGTAGTCTCCGAATTTTTCTACCTGTTACCGACCGTCACGTGACCTTTGTTACTATGCGAATTTTTTGTCGCTAAGCGTCATCTGTTTGAATGATGTGTCTGTACGACACAATTACAAACTCCCGTGGAACATCTACTGCTCACCAGGGACGAGAGAAGGCGCTGTTTTTCAAATGATAGGTACTATCAAATGAATCAAGAAATTTTTATTTCTTGATTTTTATGTTTTACTTTTACGGTTTTACCGTTAGAAATTTAATTTCTAAATGTCTGTGAAAATCAGAACACATAGAAAAATCCGAAAAGTAAAGCTATGGCCGGGAATCGAACCCGGATCCTCGTCATTCCGTGACGCGTGCTATACCACTACACCACCCATAGCAGGTGGGTAGTCTCCGAATTTTTCTACCTGTTACCGACCGTCACGTGACCTTTGTTACTATGCGAATTTTTTGTCGCTAAGCGTCATCTGTTTGAATGATGTGTCTGTACGACACAATTACAAACTCCCGTGGAACATCTACTGCTCACCAGGGACGAGAGAAGGCGCTGTTTTTCAAATGATAGGTACTATCAAATGAATCAAGAAATTTTTATTTCTTGATTTTTATAATTGTAATTGTTTTGTAATTGTGTCGTACAGACACATCATTCAAACAGATGACGCTTAGCGACAAAAAATTCGCATAGTAACAAAGGTCACGTGACGGTCGGTAACAGGTAGAAAAATTCGGAGACTACCCACCTGCTATGGGTGGTGTAGTGGTATAGCACGCGTCACGGAATGACGAGGATCCGGGTTCGATTCCCGGCCATAGCTTTACTTTTCGGATTTTTCTATGTGTTCTGATTTTCACAGACATTTAGAAATTAAATTTCTAACGGTAAAACCGTAAAAGTAAAACATAAAAATCAAGAAATAAAAATTTCTTGATTCATTTGATAGTACCTATCATTTGAAAAACAGCGCCTTCTCTCGTCCCTGGTGAGCAGTAGATGTTCCACGGGAGTTTGTAATTGTGTCGTACAGACACATCATTCAAACAGATGACGCTTAGCGACAAAAAATTCGCATAGTAACAAAGGTCACGTGACGGTCGGTAACAGGTAGAAAAATTCGGAGACTACCCACCTGCTATGGGTGGTGTAGTGGTATAGCACGCGTCACGGAATGACGAGGATCCGGGTTCGATTCCCGGCCATAGCTTTACTTTTCGGATTTTTCTATGTGTTCTGATTTTCACAGACATTTAGAAATTAAATTTCTAACGGTAAAACCGTAAAAGTAAAACATAAAAATCAAGAAATAAAAATTTCTTGATTCATTTGATAGTACCTATCATTTGAAAAACAGCGCCTTCTCTCGTCCCTGGTGAGCAGTAGATGTTCCACGGGAGTTTGTAATTGTGTCGTACAGACACATCATTCAAACAGATGACGCTTAGCGACAAAAAATTCGCATAGTAACAAAGGTCACGTGACGGTCGGTAACAGGTAGAAAAATTCGGAGACTACCCACCTGCTATGGGTGGTGTAGTGGTATAGCACGCGTCACGGAATGACGAGGATCCGGGTTCGATTCCCGGCCATAGCTTTACTTTTCGGATTTTTCTATGTGTTCTGATTTTCACAGACATTTAGAAATTAAATTTCTAACGGTAAAACCGTAAAAGTAAAACATAAAAATCAAGAAATAAAAATTTCTTGATTCATTTGATAGTAACAACTCATATGCCTGAACTAGGAAATCCTTGTGTACTTAGGTAATTGTTTTCATACTGATATTGCATGGGAACGGGACAACTGTTCGCGGTGCGCCGGCGCGGCGTGGGCGGGACATCGGAACTGACCGTGCACACCCGGGCATGGACGCGAGCCAAACTCGCCACGCGGATATTGTGTCATACAATGCATAACGTTATCCTGCAACTGTGCAGCCATTTTGCAGCGCATCTCAGCGGGGCAGGGAAGCGGAAGGCGGAACCGGGAGTGCGCGACTGCTCTGCAGTCGTTCACGTTTACATGATTTGAATATTCTGACATTTATTGGCAGTACGCAATAAATGCAATGGTATTAGACGAGGCGTTTGTTGCGTCAGAGCTCGGCGCGACGCGACGCATCCGGCTCACCCGATGCGTTCTTTAATTTCTGTTTTGATAACAAGAGAGTGTGGAGCGGGCGCGTGGCCCGCGCGCGCCCCGCGGAGCGGCTCGGGTGACGGTATACGGGTGGCCGCAGTGTGCCACAATCGCGTCCTGCAGCTCGGGCTCCCGTGCCGCGGGTGCAGCGGCCACGGGCCGCGGCGCCGCGCGCCAACTGGGGCAGTGGAGCGCCCGTTTCCCAAGCGATGGCCCGCTGCCCAACATACGTTACGTTTGCTACATGAGTGTTTGCATCTTTTCACATGAAACAAATGAAACGTTTACACAACCAAAGTCTAAATGTAAACTTTAGAGATAGCTATGACGTCGATGTTGTGGATGGATCGCAGTCCATGTTGTGCAACCGATACAGGCAGAATAAGAGAGGATTTCGTAATATAATGTACGTATACCGAGCCGGGTTTAGCTTGCGAGGCGGTGGCTAACGTCTTGCATACCCACAAACATACGTAGCGAGAGGCGATGTGGCCGCAGCCACAGGTAAGTGCATAACGGTTCACACTCAGTGCCCTAAAGCAAAGGGCACAGCGCGCGTTGCTTTCACTGCAGCGGGCGAGCGAGCCGAAGCCGACCGGAGCACGGGCACCCGGCGTGATTAGGCTCTCGGAAGATATGAATCATTTGGAAAACTCTGTCTGTTGTAACGAGGTAGGTTGTAGGTAAATATCTAAGCGTCGTTTACCGGCAATCAATTAATGAGTCATCTAGCTTAGCCAGAGTCGGCAGGTGACCTTGCCCGTTCGATAAACTGTATTTTGTTTCCATCTGGAGCCTTGAACCGGCATCGAGTGCCGCGGATGTGCGCGTGCGCGTCACTCGCCGCAGCAGCGTCCGGGCCGGCGTTGCGTCGCGGTCTCGCGGTCGCGGGGCGTGGGCGCAGCTCCGGGCGAGCCCCCGACGCACATGAGTAATCCTTGCACTGGGACTATTGGAAGTCAATCGGCATGTTCAGTAAGCACGGCGCTGTGTCGAGTGCGCTCGCGCAGGCTTTGTGGAAAGGCCGCAGGTCACTTCTCGTAAGTAGAAAGGTCGAGCAAAATATACTGTTGAAATATATGTTGTGCAATATTATAGGTAATTTACGATCAAAACGAAAAGCAAACTGGATGACTGCTGCGTGCCCGATCAGCCACAGCCCCTCGTCGTTTTCGTTGCTCATGTGTGTTTGGAAGAAATTAAGTCTCCCGAGCGCCGGCCGCGTCACACCATCCTATCCGACACTTAAACCGAATATTACTCGTAGTCACAAGTACATTACACGTTCGTGTACCGGACATTGTTTTTCCGTAAGGTCATGAGTGAGCTATTCACGGAGGATCAACAAAAAATAAATTGGTCAATTACGAGTGAGTCTGCAACATTACGGGGTTCCATTTGAATCAGATCCGACGAGAGGCAGACCCGGGCGGAACAACGTGCCGCGGCTACTCGCGTGAAGGTAAACTATTTACGAATCCTGGGGCTGGCATATTATTATGTAAATACCATGGTGGTGAATAGAATTACACTCTTGATCAGTCGCCGCGTCAGGCTCGCGAGCGCGACTATCAGCCAGCTCGGAAGCGAAGGGACACCGGAATGAATCATTGGCCTGAAAGTCAGCATTACCTGGTTCAGGTCAGGCACACTTCTTATTAGATAGACATCAAGTTTTTTTTTATTTAATAAGTTATCTTGTAAAAATTACCGTTCTAATTAATCATTTCCGTCATATAGTTTCATCTGCTACATCAGGCATCAGGCAGTCACACAATACACGCTTATAATTTAGAATAGAAACAGGCATTTTGGTTGTAAGATACTTGACGATCTGTCGAGCAACACTGTCGGCTGCAGCGAGCTCCCGGTGGCTAAGCGCGCTATCCAGCGGTAAGTAGACAATTTACCATAACTAAATATCGATTTCAATAGAGAAATAGTCGATAAAAAAAAATAAGAAAATGATTTTTCGTAAGAATAGGCCTTTATAGGGAACTAATCTCGGCAATTTCACAGCCGAATGAGTTTTAGTTTTGCGTTTCTTAATTAGTAGGTTTAATTAATAAGGCTTTCAAATCTCCCCGAGCAGATTAGGGCCATTTAATTAGGTATGCTTATTGCTGCTCCTGCCCGGCGCGTGATCATTATGGAGATACACCGGATTCAATAAATTATGTTCTTTGACTGCAAAGCGAGTCTAGGATCCATAATCTGGTTATTGTGCTTATGGTCGCGTTCGTGTACAATTGGCATACACTAGTGCTATCGAGGATACGAACGCTGCTGTTTGATTAATATTTGTGCGTAATTTAGTAGCGTGTAGATAGCCAACGACAATTTTTCCGTATAGATTAGGCATTTCAGCCAACGGTTGAGTTAGTGAGTAGTGCAATGGCGGCTTAGGTGGGAGATGCGCGGGCGCCGACGCGGCTGCACCGAGCGCATTTCTTTTGGAAAGCGCAGCTGCGCGGCGGGCGGCGCCGCCGGCGTCCGCTAGCTAGCACTCCTAGCATCAACCATCACATCTACATGTCGAGCGTTGATGACTGAATTTATATACGTGGCTTTTAGGGCCCTGTCTGTCTCGCCAGGGATATAGACGTGGTTAATGTAGGTATGCATGTATGCAACACTCGTATATGTAACATGTATCACGCAGTTTGCATTCAACCTTCCCGCAGGTATAATACTTATACCTGCTCGCTGCGCCCGCGCGTGCAACGTATACTCTTTATTGTACTCGCAGTGATTGGCCAAGTGCAGAGCAGGCGCGGGGGGAGGGCTAGTCAGGAATAGCTCAAGTGCATCCTGCCTGCTGCCCCCCCCCCCCCCCCCCCCCCTCGCCGCTGGCTTACTAACAAGATCAATCGCTCCCGCGCAGATACACAATTCTCGTTTCGCGATAAGCGGCGACAATTTACTTCGCAGCTGATGCGAGAGATGCGGTAATTGTTTGTGATTAGGTATCAGAAACGAGTCGTCTGATGACGTCTTAATGCGATTCAATTCCGACTCAGTTCAGGGTTTAGCTGTCACTTTTAGTAGTCTCTGCCTACCCCTGTGGGAAAGAGGCGTGACGGTATGTATGTATGTATGTAATTTTAGTATGGATCTGACAGCGAGCGAACCTAAACTTAATCGGAATCGGAATTGAATCGGACATTTACTCGTAATACGTAACGCGATCAACAGCGATGTTTACTTACGATTCTCATGAAGAGAATCTTCGGCGCATGCTGACCGTATGGGAAAGTATAAGAAATGTCTTAATTTACAAAGTGTGGGCACAGGCGTCGGCGCACAGGTGGAGGTCGCGCTGGCCGCCATTGTTGCCGCGATGTGGCGCGGGACAGTTAACGCAGGCAAAGTGGATCAGTCGCGCCGAGAGCGCGCCACCACTTTCATGCGAGCTAATTGACTAGTTAATGCATTCAAATTGAAGTGTTTCACAGCCATTAAATGTTGCGGCCTCTTAAATTTTAATAGTAGTTTTAAGATTGCATCTCAAGAAGTAGCAAAGTGGAGCGCGGTGGCGATCAGCCGCGGCGCGCGGCGCTGCTCCCGTTGCAAGCGTGTAATCACCAGCGATGCTGCCGCGCCCGCACCGCCATGCCGCCGGTCCTCGGCGGTTGCTTGCAGGTATTGGTTTAGTTGCCGAGCTTGGTTTATATAGGTATACATTACACAGGCCCAGGTAGTCATTCCAGTCCGCGATCGGTCTGTCTTTGAGAGTAATTGCCAGTCTCTTAACGACCTCGCCAGAGCTTAGTCATATCCGACTGACAATTCAGCCGAAGTTACGGCGACGGGCCGTTCCTGGTGTGTCGTTTGAATAGCAAAATCACGTAACAACCACTGTCATAATAGATGCTTAGTGCAGCTTTTCCACCGGTCGCGCAAAACAATGAATTCGGCTTCTAATCGCATGAGTAAAGCGGCGTCCCACGTCGCCGTCGCGAGCTCGCGAGGGTCGCCTTGCATAACTGCACGCGGCCGCGCGAGAAAGTTCAGCAAAGCCGCGGATATTTGCGCCTCCGCGCAAACACGGCTGCGCATTACTCGTGTGCACAAACACGAGCCGCTTCCGTCCTTGCGCAAGCGCCGCGTCTCCTTCGGGAGCCGCTCCCTCCGCCGGCCGCAGCGCTTTCTCTCCATCGGCCGAGTGACGCTCGCAAGGCTGGGAGAACTCGTTCTTAATATAAAAGTAGGTTGAGCGAACGAGAATCTAACGACTCTCCGGCCAAGTAATCGAGCCAATCAATCGAAAAAGACGTTGTAAATAGACTACCAAATAGACGCGAGTTGTATCTGGCCGGCGACCCACTTCCGCAGCGACGTGCGCCCGCGCAAGGACGCGTCCTGCGGCCGACACGCGAGGTGGGGGGAGAGCGACGGAGAGTAAATGACTTAAAAGCAGATCAAAGAACCGCGAGTGAACGTCGCAACAATGAGTTAACTCGGACATGTTTTCTCAGGCTCCCATCTGTTAAGATATCAGATGTTACTGCACGAGATGACGTCAGGCGCAGTAAAGAGGGTTTAGCGAACAAAGAGGGGTTTGTGGCGCTTGTTTGCGAACTGGCGGCGGGCTGGCGGCGGGCTGGCGGCGGGAGATAGCGCGGGCGCGGGGCTCGCGGCCGCTTTGCATCTTCGTGCAACTCGCAATGGTTTGAATGGTGACTGTTTCGGGAGCACTCGTGTCTGCATTACGCGGTGCTTAACGGTACCACATTCGTAATATCACGTATAATGTCACGTATGTTACTTAATATCACTTTATTTGATCACCCGTGTTCAGATTTGGCGGAGGTAAAGCCGAAACAGGTTTGGAGAGGCATTCATTTCATGTCAATTACATACTTTTAAATACAATATGTACCAAAGATGAAGTCGGTTATAAAAATGATGCGTATTCAGAAGGCCCCGTGGGCCTGTGTCGCGCCGCAGGCTAGCTAGACATTCTAGACGACCGACGCAGAGGATGCGACCTTAGGTAACCGGCTGACATATTTGGCAGTAGAAGATAACTGTGAGTCGTGAGCGGCCGGCGCGGGCGCGGCTAACGGCGCTTGGCGCTCTCCGCCGCGCCGCAAGCCGCAACTGGAGCGCGGTCACAGCCTCACAGCACAGCCGCAACAGAACAAGAACGACTCGGCCTTTCCGTCGCGTTCGTATCGCCCTTTGAATGCCACCGAAGTTGGTCCTTTCTCGAAATATCCTTTCATCATAAATGTTTCAAGGTTGATTGAACCAGCGCTATTCGCGTGCCGCGCGGCGCGGCGCGCTGCGTCCGTGACGAATTAGACATTAGTCATAACGGAGTAATAATGGTTAAGCGTTTGTGATAACAAGAATAAAATTCGTAATCACGTAATTGTTAACGAGTTAGTACCGGGCTTCTACACGATTACATTAGCTGCACTGAGCTATGCTGTAGGACAATTTTGAAACATAAAAAACGATGTTGGGCTTGTTTGGGAGCGCCGCTTCTGCGGGCTGCGGGCTGCGGGCGCAGGCTGCGGTGGAATATTGGAATCATTCAAATCTGGGTCAGTGCGGGATGAGCTCCGTTCCGTACATTTACCAATTATGCATATTTAAGTATGTCTAACTCTTTATTGTACACAGCCTTCCGTCCGCAACTTCGCCCGCGATAAATTAATTTTCCCGTAGGAATAGGTATTTTCCCGCGGTAAAAAGTAGCCTATGTCAGTCAGTGATAATGTAGCTTTCTAGCGGCAAAAGAATTTTTGAAATCGGTCCAGTAGTTTCGGAGCCTATTCAATGCAAAGAAACAAACAAACAATCAAATTTTTCCTCTTTATAATATTAGTAATAGATAAAACACAAGAAAAAGATGAACAGGACAAAACACATGCACAAAGGCGAACTTATCCCTAAAAGGAATCTCTTCCAGATAACCTTTGAACGATTGACAGGACATAAGTATTAAGCAAGATTAGAGTTAGACACACAGAAAAAGTAAAAGAACCGATCGAAACCTAAAATAATCCTAAATGTCTAAATTTTAATTATGAATTTTGCACTACATTTTAACCCTGAGTTAAAAGTTTATTCTAGAGTTATCTAGAACTCATGTACGCGGTTTTCCTGTTATACACCTTTTCCGGGATCTGTATGATTATTATTTCATCAAAATCTAAATATCGTTCAAAACTTCAAAACATGTGTAAGTATAGGCGGAGAAATTGGAGAATGTGTTTAGGTATTAGAACAAGCTAAAGTACCCAGGTCCTAAACTAACTCTGCTGGAGGATAATGACCCGCCTCAAATCTCTCCTGGCAAGTTGCAGTCTGCTAGACTACTAAGCTCGTTTTATCTTTGACCACATCTCCACTGTCTAGCAGGCGTGATAGTGGTAAAACCTAACCCTGTCTATGTACTCGTGCTGACATGGAGAGGATTCCGGTCCCAGCCGCGGCCCTCCACGCTCAGCCTCCCTGGACCTTTCGCCTTCCGAGCCCGATACCACAATATAGGAGTATTCCCGACCGACAGCCACTAGGTGCTGCAGGTTCGTGTCGGCTGGCGTCGGGCGGGGCGTATCACGACGCGCCGCGGTTGCCGCGCAGCGCAGCCCCCGCAGAGCAATCGACTGCGGAGGCAGCCGGTGGAGCAACAGCGCCGTGTCGTGCGCGGCTGGCGCAAGAATGCGCACGACCACCCGTGTATGGAGGAACGAGTCTGCCCGATTTCTACTTATGATGACTGTCTTGGGTAGTGTGAGCTTCCCCGGCCGAAGTCCCGCGGCCGACGCCGCGCCGCCGGCGCCCGCCGCGGAGGTCAACACCATTCTACCAACCAGGTGACTGTGACGTTAATTTCGAGCCGAAATAATATTACCGTTATCGGAATAACTTTGCATCTCCTTAGTCACCCACTGGGGCCCGCGATTAGATCGTTCGAGATCGTCAATGGGAAAATACGTGCCATCAGAAACAGTCCACGGAAAACTTAGCATAACGAGAGCTCTTCCGACGATTGGTTACCGGACGCGCCCCACGTACGGAAGAGAGTCGGGCGGGAGCGACAGGGTCGGGAGTCGGGAGTCGGGACGCCTCACCTGCGGCTGTGTGTCGGCGCGGTCAGTGCGTGGGTCCCGGGGGCGGCGCGGGGCGCGGCGCGCGCATGTCGCGGTCGACGACCCTGGCGGCTGGCTGCGTGTCCAGCAGGCTCCGGGCACTCCACTGTCACAGACTCACTGCACTGTTGCTGTCGCTAGTTGACGTGCGCTCGGCAGCGGCGCGCGGGACAGACTGCGGGCGCGGGCGCTCCTCGCCGCGCGCCGCCCGCGCCCGCGCCCGCCGCGGCCTTGACCGCCCCGCGCGCCCTGCGCCGGCGCATCCGCGCTGCAGCCCCGCGCCGCCGGACCCAGCGGACCCACCTGACCGGCTCCCGATCCCACCGGTCGCCGCGTTAACAACAAACGATAGTTTTTGCGCTTCATAAGCCTTTGTTTTCTCGCTTTCTCCCAGTCAGCACATATACAACAGAACAAACATCCAATTGATCCTGTGTGCCTGCTTCGTGAAAAAAGGTGACAGGCCACTTGTCAATACAAAATAAATAACTGGTTATTTGAATAGTTCCATATAAAACCGCAAACCAGACTTCTGGCTACGATATTTAGACCGAATTGTCAGCGTCACATGTCGCCTGTCACTATACACTATACCTACCAGGTAGACGGTAAGTTACCCCGTTTAAGTTTTCTTGGAACGTGATAGTTAAGCACAGTCATACCTACTATAATTAAACAAGCACGACAACAAAGCCGAGCTTGCTCGGGCTATCTCGGCCTCCCGCTCCTGGGCCCGCGCAGCGCCCCGCGGCGGTGACTCAGCCCGCGGCGGGGAAGCGCCCGATCCACGGATGCTAAGTGCATTTATTTTTAGCCGGCGTTCCAGGAGCCACGCAAAAGGACTAACAACGCGTCACATTCTGCGGTTTCGCAGCAAGAAACATTTCGATTTGCAATAATTCTAAGATCTGAAGTTGTGTTTCAGAATGACGGTTCAAAGCCTTTTTCAAAATGCATTATTGTTTAAATATTTCTCCAGCACGGCAGACCGTTGGATGCCTGCTCCTACCTTTACACTCTGACCCTTAGAGTGGTGATGTTGATCTCTTGAAGGTTTCCGTAGCATCATAAGCGGTTAATCCGAAGCACACGCGCACTACGAGTACGATCAGTAAGTTGTAGTGTACCAATGCATTATGCATACCGTGTCGTCATCGCAAAATGCTCCGGCAGCCGGGCTCGCTGCCTTGGAGGCGCGGCGCCGGCGCTGCGCAGGACCCGCCAGCATCGGCGGAGCGGAGGCGGAGCGGAGCAGCGGGCGGCGCGGGCGCAGCTGCGTCACGACGGCGCCGCCGCGTGCGATATGTCATTAAGTAAGTACTTTAAGGAAGTGATCGCGGCTCTGCGATGTTTTAAATGGGCCATTGTTTAAAATTTAAACAAAAGATTTGCTTACTGAGAAGCACCGAAAGGAAACACGGCGCACTACGTGAACTAAGATACAATGTCGGCGCGGAGCGCGCGGCACCGGCAGCCGGCTGCTAAGTACAACATTGGTTTAATTGATAAAACATTTCCATGTAAAGAATACCTACGATAATTGATTCTCGTCTCTTTGTAACTAAATAATATCTATCTTTTGCTAAAACTAAAAGAATCGCTCAGACCAATCTTATTTTTAGCATGAATCGAGTCCATATGACGCGCAGCTTCACGGCGTGGAGACAGGTAAGTGGCGGCGAGGCGGATGGACTCCATTCCATTCCGTGCGCCGGGTTATTTGCGAACTGAAATAAGTCGTTGTCGCCTGATGGCTGATGGTTTGACGTCCTGGGGCCCGATTTTGAAAGCACATGTGTGTGAAAATACCACTCGAAAGTGGTGAAGAATTGTGCTGAATTTGAAATACGAGTAGCATAGAAGACGATCAGAGCTCTCACTAATCTTGTGAACTAGTCAAAACTTTGATTAGAACTGTAGTTTTGGAGATATAAGCTGATTTATACCACTTTCGAGTGATGTGCTTTCAAAAATCGGGCCCCTGCTTACATGCGTCCTCATACCGACGCTCGGGGTTCGAATCATGGCTCGCTCTTTTGAGTATTCTGCACTACTTATTACCTAAGTTTATTTGACGAGTAGCTCAACCTAAAGGGGGAAAAAATTACATGAATATGCGCAAACATCTGCCATACAACGCCGGCCGCCTCCTCGCGCCCCGCGCCCCGCGCCCCGCGCTAACGACTTCCTGTTGCTTTGCACAACTTAATCAAATATCATTAGCTAAATATGATTAGATTCGGCGTTGTGGGCAGTTATGATCAGCGTTAACAACTGTACGCGACCAGCTCGTGCGCTCGCGCCGTAACCTGCTGAAGGTCTGCTGCTGAGCGTCAGTAGCGCCCGTAGTCAAGTTTACGTTTTACAGCATCATCATGTAAGCAAATAAAATCAGTGTTGTCTATTGCTGAACTATTCGTGCCTCGATCATAACTTATGTATGTACTACTTTACTAAATATGTATGTGCCTGCTTGATAAACTTTTTGTTGAGACACGAAGCGATATTGAAACTCGGAATGTAGGTATGTACATACATATGTGTAGCAAGCACGCTGCCGTATAAGAGAAGCAAACTCGTTTTGCGATAAAATATCACACTACAGGAACTGTTTGTTGCCGTTTTGATCAGTAAATGGCGCTGCCAATTTTTCCATAGAAATCGAGATGTTTACTTGAACGCGTTCGAGACATTTTTTCTGTGACAACTTACACTAGACTAGAGGCTCTGACTCAGCGAGACGGTTCCCGCGGAGCCCACGTCAACCCCACGCCGCAACGCCGCGCAGCCGCTCCGCGCACAGAGCAATGCTTATCAATCACTCTAACCTAACCTACTTACTAGTAAGAAGTTCGCAGAATACTTCATTCAGTCAGTGAATGTTTTTCAGAGAAATGAGGATACAGAGTACAACATAAATAGTAAACATCAACAGAAAACATTGTGAGCTAACAATGACAGACCTCTACCGTGTCGTGGCTTTACCTAGAACTCACGGCCAGGAAGGATAGCTAACTGTCGACTCCGCCGGTGCTCTTCCAACAATTACTGTATTATGGAAAAGTAAGAAGCGGAGCTGCCGCGCCGGCGCCGGCTACGGTCCCGGTCGCAATCCGGTCGCAAAGTGTACACACGCGTCTTCTCACGGTATCTGACAGTGCTATGCTAATATTAGCGCTGATATGAAGTAATCTGATAATCCGACGCAATCAGCCACTGTTTGCTGATGCCTCGCGCCGGAAACTGCTCATCAAAATTCACGCGTGAGTTAGCGTGCACTCGCGCCATACAGCGAAGCCAAATCTGCTGATGAAGGGGACATCATTGAGAATGATTTCAGCGCTGATGACACGCAGCTGTGCTGACGGCGCTCGCCGCGGTTCCAATAACACCCATCATTCTGCGTAGTAAGCAATCAGTAAAGGCCGCGTGTAGCGATCGTGCGACGTTGCGCAAGCGCGTATTAGCGCAGAAACAAATGCGTTGACAAACGCGCACTTAGCGCTGCCGCGGGTCGCGCCGCCGCTAGAATCAGCCGAGTCAACAAGCCGAGACAATGGGCCGAGGCCGCGGCGTTTGCGAGCCAATTAACTGCACCATCACATTAATTATCATTGGTTTATATGCCCAACACACGAGTGCCAGATCCGTGTGGTCCTGGCAGGAGGTCGCGGCGCACGCGCGCGCGGCGTGGCCCGCTGGCGGCCTTCGCTACACTTCGGATGAGCTTTGCGCTGCTTATGGTCGGCTCGGCGGCGCGACGAATGCATCCCCGTGATGTATGCGCGGCCGCTCCGCTGACCTTCTCAAACACGACACCAATTGAGCGTGACGGATGTTAATACGAATCAAACCGAGAAATCATTTATATTCCTTAGTGAAAGTCATTGTAGATTTGAAGATACGACCCGGTTCGCTCGCATTGAATTACTACATGGTTGTATGAAATGTCATGGGTTGATTGGATATATTTAAGAAAATGGAGCAAAGAGCCGTGTTCCTTTTAGAGACGGCTCGTGCGCTCGTCAGCCGTCACTCGGCGCCTCGGGAAGAGACGCGACGCGCCGACACGCGCCGGCTGCCGGAAGCGCCACGCGGGATGGCGCCCGGCAGCCGTAACATGACATCTGTCAAGTAGTCTGTGCATTATTGGACACAATGTTGAGATGGACCGGTGTCATGTTTACGACCGCCGGTCGTCGGCGCGCGGGCGACCCTTGGTCGTGCGGTGTGAGCAAAAGGACGGGAAGTTACGTTCCGTAGCTCTTCATATTATGGTAATTGTTTGATGAGCTAAACGTGATTGTGGTACGCCGCGTTATCTCCCTCGCGTGTTCTCGTTATCACTTATCAGGATAATCTGCAGCAGAAGTGGGCCGCTAATGCGCCAGCCGCTGCCGGTGTTTTCGCCTTGTTCAATAAATGTCTAAATTAAGCTCAATGCCAGATAACTCTTTCTGTTTATCGTATCTACATACGAGAAATCAGTTTTTCCGGTAGCCAAGTGACGGTAACATGGACCAGTGATTACGCATGATACGGGTGCCCTATGTAGTGTATTGTGTAATATATATTACTAGCTTCTGCCCACGACTTCGTCTGCGTAGAATTATACATAAACACCTTCCTCTTGAATCACTCTATCTATTAAAAAAAATCGCATCAAAATCCGTTGTGTAGTTTTGAAGATATAAGCATACATAGGGACATAGGGACAGAGAAAGCGACTTTGTTTTATACTATGTAGTGATTAATCAATCTTTATACCTACCTACATTAAAACTTCGACAGGCCGGCTGTGTGTGTGCCTACGGTTTGAGTCGTCTTTATTCTTACACGCAGCATGGGTGATGTCGTTGCATCGATGTCTGAGCCGGTCATCAGTAGACGGAGCAGCTGAGCGGGCTGCCGCTGTGCCGCCGTCGCGGAGTCTGCGCGGGCGCCGGGTCGTCGCCCCGCGCCGCCCCGCCCGCCCCGCCCCCGCACTGACCTATAAACAGTTTGGCGACGAGTTCATTACCTCGCCTCATCACAACAACGCGGACCAGAATAGCGCGTCGCCGCCCGCGCCGCCGCCGCCATCACATTGATCACTGCCATTCGTTGTTGCTCCCATTAAAATAATTGTAAGTATTCAAATCATGTTAAATCTCAAATTCACACGTGAAAGAAAACCTCAAGTTTTTCCCCTTGAAAAGACATCAACGCGAGCCGCACGAGCGCCCCGAGTCCGAGACGCAATCGGCTTCTCTTGAACCCAATGAACCTTGGCTAAAACTAATTAGAGTCGGAAACGATTGCGACACGAAGCATATTATCAGCGGATTATAGATTGTGTATCGTGCGCCTGCGGTATTCGCGATATCGGTGTATGCGATACATGCGTGCGCGCCGTTATCTCCGGACGAGCGCCGCCCCGGCCGCCCGCTGCTGTATTAATTAACCGCTTCGTCCTTCCAACTAAGTATATGTCCGTCGATACTAGAGATCGTATGGATCCCGATTGTCCGCTCCACCGCCTTTGCCTGTCGCAGTCCAGTCGCGCCTGCACCACGACTACCGGACAATGCGTCGTTAAGCCTCGCAGCGACTCATTCACAAGTCGCCAAGGCAAACATAACAAAGTGTGACGCGGCACGTGAGTAAATACTTTCCTTGGTTACGGCAGCTGCAACGCCATTACGTCGGTATCTCAAAACGAGTATACTTTTTGTCTGGTTTGAGGTTAGTACCTATTACATACTTAACGCGCTGAATTGGGGTTTGTTTAGGCTCTCTGAGGTTTGTTGAAGCCGTGGTAGCTGGTTTGGCCCGTGCGGCCCTGATGTGATGCGGCCTATGGCCTCTCGAGTACGGGGTCGAACAAAAAACTTCGAACCCGGGCTCGGTCTTCTGAGTTTTTCGCACATACGAGATCTCATTCGAAATTTATCACGAGCTCTTTAGAGAAGGAAAGCATTGTGAAGAAAACTGCACACATGGAGGCAAATCAATGGTGTGTGTGAAGTTCCAAATCCGCACTGGGCCCGCGTGGGAATTATAGCCCAAGCAGCTGCTATTGGTAGGTATATGGGCTGGAGAGGAGTTCTGTCGAGAGAGTCGCAGGCCCCACTGGGCGTGGGCTCTGTTCTCCTCTGCGCTCTCAGTGGCAGTGGATCAGTAGTACCTGTACCCATGACGCATAGCTACAAGTGTTATCTATACGGTGTATGCGCCAGATCATGTTTAATGCTATAATGAATGGCGGCGCGGCACGCGGGTGCGCGGGCGCGGGCTCTCCTCCGACGGCGGCGGCGTCGTGCTCCGTCGTGTGATTCTCTGAAAAACTAGAGTAAGTACATAAAGTTTGAAATGCATGATGAGTCAATATACAATAATGCGATTTTCTCGGAAAATGACAACTAGACAGGATTGTTAATTGTTATAAAATAATCTTACCTTAACATAAACCAATCTGTAGATTAGGCGATCTAAAAAGTTTGTCTAGCTAATAGTTTCACCTAAAATTGCAATATATTTTGCAACATTATGCATTTTTGAGTTTATGTATTTTGACTTTCACTTCTGAAAGACTTCGCCCGGGATGTGACCCATTCGCTCGAGAGCCACTCCACCCTAAAGGGAAAAATATGCGAAAAACTGACGCTAGCGCAAGTGCGGATTCCTTTTGTATGTACACACACATTACTT
Organism: Pandemis corylana; assembly: GCA_949127965.1. NCBI lineage: Eukaryota > Metazoa > Arthropoda > Insecta > Lepidoptera > Tortricidae > Pandemis > Pandemis corylana. The sequence continues at coordinate 14,863,665 of OX421864.1, read as the reverse complement.
GTATTTTGTATTACGTGGGTAACGTATCGTGTGTCGCGTCTCGTAACCTTCCTCAGGGTGACGGTTACGCAGCGAGCCTCGTGCTGTAATCCTAGACACATTCATTACGACTTCATTAACAGTTGTTTCTTAAAATTAATCCATATTGGCAGAAGGAATGGGCAACAATCTTAGGAATCTTGTTATAGGCGATGCGACTAGCAGCCCATAACTATTTTGATTCCTTTTTCCATTTATACACCCACAATCATGCTAAACGTGGCCTTTAGGTCTTGTTACCTTAGGCTGTGTCTACCCCGTGAATGCCATCCCGGGGTGGTTGTGGGGCGTCGCGGTGACACCGAGTGGTCCGGTAACGCCTCACATACGACCGAATAGGGAATCCGTGTGGTTTTTAGTGGGTATGCCTGCCGTCGCGGGAGAGCTCTACATAGCCCCGGTATATAACCCCGCACCAGGCGGATGTATGTATGTATGTATGTATAACTCTTTATTGTACATAAAACACAAGAAAAAGATGAATACAGGACAACACACATGCACAAAGGCGAACTTATCCCTAAAAGGGATCTCTTCCAGTTAACCTTTGAACGATTGACAGGACATGAGTATTAAGCAAGAGTAGACACACAGAAAAAGTAAAAGAACCGATCGAAACCTAAAATAATCCTAAATGTCTAAATTTTAAATAATGTAAGATATAATAATAAACTACACATAATAGATAAATACGATAAACTAATACACAATAAATAAAATATACTACATAATATATAAATATATACATACACACACAAGTTACAAAACACTTCACATTCATTTAAGAGGATCCATCGAGCCAATACGTCTTCAAGTGATTGCGCAGTGTAGCAACAGTCTGCGATTGCCTGATATCATTTGGCAACCGATTCCAGAGTCGAACAGCGTGCACGGAAAAGGAATTGGAATAGAATTTGGATCTGGAGACGGGAAAAGCGAGAGAAAGATTGTCACTCGACCGCAACCGGTTCTGGGAACCAGCATGCATGCATTATAAGGCGCATTTTCCACTCCATAAAAAGGCTCTGTCTGCCCTGTAAGGAATAAAGATGTGATTAGGTAATTTATGTATGCATGTAACACCCCTGTTAATTTGTGGTTGTCAAATGCTTCCGTAAACTGCTCGATGACTTTACGGCGTCAAAGGGGGTGGCTTAATTTTGAACTAAAAGTTACTATAAAAACTTTACTGGAGCATTATTCAATCAATCATACTAACCCACCCCCTGCTAAAATATTCCACAACAAGTTTGGGACATGTGTGGTCTGTACGAAACACAACAAGAGTAATTAATATCCATTTAGTACAGCTTGTAGCTGCCACTAGAGATGTAACTCTGCAGTGTGTCACGGGAGCGAGACAGTAATGTCATGTCATGTCATTTTGCAAAAAGACGCAAATCTCTTGAGAAGCGCTCTCCCGTGAACGCATTGTCGCCGTAACGCCGCGTAACTCTGCGCGCGCGCACACAATACAACACCGCCACAAAACAAACCAACATGGAATTGTTTCTCATGTTCAGGGTTCCGTACCGCAATCAGTGAAAACGGAACCCTAATAGGATTACTTTGTCGTCCGTCCGTCAAGACCTTTTTTCTCAGAGACGCGTGGAGATAACAAACGGAAATTAATATCAAATGCCTTGGTCTAATAACCCTTGGAACAGTGAAAAATCAAACTTTAAAGTCAACCCAATCAAAAGATACAGTCGTCAGAAAAGGTGCATCCATAAAAAAATCTTAAAATCTTTATTTTTCTCTGCTGTCTATATGGTAGTAACCCTACTTAAAATGGATTGTTTTATTCACTTGCCATTTTAATACCCGACAGCGTCGAAGCTCATAAGGAGGGTTATGTGTTTTCCGCGTACCTATGTATTTATTTCACATGCCTGCAGCACGGAACCCTCGGCGCGCGAGTCCGTCTCACGTTTAGCCGGTTTTTAGAATCCGTTGACCTTCGCCTGTCGAGCCGCTTAACCTCTGAAGGCCGCGCATGCTCTGGCAGGTTTCCTCCTCGCCCCGGAGCCGCGCTCAGGGCATCAATGGCATGACTGTGTTGATGCCACATTCTAGAAAAACAACTTTTTATGCTAAACTAAATATGGATATATAAATACCGCGAATTATCATTTCTTAGTCATTGCTATTCTCTATGAAACCGCGTGAGTAATTCAGTGATCGAGGAGTGGCCCCGTAATTGATGGGCGAGCTGCTCCCGCGCGGAGCGGCGCGCACGCATGCCGCGTGTGACACGGGGCAATTAGTGTTTGCAAACTTTGAATCAGCAACAACGCAGGTCGCCTCGTTGCCTCACGGTAAATTATACAGCTGTGGTAGATTGGAGCGATCTGTCCCAACGTCGCGTAACTAAGCATAGGTTGTTGTCGGGTTGTTTGCTCTATGGCACCCGATTGCCGGCCTGTAAGTTTGACTGTTGTGGTAGCTGCCTGTGGCATCGCAGCTCTCAGACGGACGGACAGTTTCCTTGCGGTGGTTCTCAGCCATGTTTGGTAAAAAGTCTAGGAGTTTGAAGAGTATCAACTCTTTTCCAAAATGATGCAATGCATTTTTGACATAAAATTAATATTTTTTTATTTACGTAAGATTCGATTAATGCGAATGGGGGATTGGGGGTTGTTTGATTTATTGTTATTGAAATCACATCTGTAATAATCGATAAATGAAATCACTCGGAAGTGGTAAAAACTGTATTATATTGCTAAACGATTGCCGCTCGAATAAATTTTCCAGCATTTATAACAAATTGATTTAGGCCTGTAATTTTCTACTAACCAATAGTACGTATAACAAATTGAACTCATTATTAACCATTTTTATAGGTGATATTTTTACACGTCTAACTATCTAAATTAAATTCATATATGGATACCGAATGGTTTTAAAGAAGTATTGATTGTTAATCCTACGTCAAACCAAATTTTCATAATCCCGAAAAGTAAAAGTAGTTACTTAAAGTGATATAAATTCGTAAAGGATTAAGGAAGAAAATCAAGAAAATGATCTAAAAACTTGAGTTCTGCAGAGAACAAGTTGGAGGCAAGCGCCGTGGCCGGCGTGGCGGTGCCATCCCGCCTTCCTACCAAAACAAGCACTCTTAACTGGTTACGTTACATTAAACCGTTGCCGCGGCGGCACCGGCGGCCGGCGCCGGCTGCGAGTCCACGGCGTCGGAAGTGTAACGCATTGTGCAACGCGTCCGCCTTTCACAACACACACAAAGGACCAGAAAGGACAGCCCGCATCACACCACGTCTGTTGTGGTGAAACAATTGGCAGTCGATGCCGTGCATTCACTGTTATAGCGAACGTTGGCACTAGTTTACGTTAGCTTGAGCGTCGTGACGAAAGCACTGTTTATTTGCTTCTCGAATTTATGAGCAAGCTATAAAGTATGTAGGTCAGAGTAATCGGGCAGTTGGCCGGCTGACAAACATGTTGTGCGATGCAGCTCGGCGCAGCAGGGTCAGCGCGCAGGCAGGCTGCTAGCGCAGCAATCTCCACAGCAGCCCATTGTTTCGGGCCACTGACCGAATACTGTATCAATATTCGAAGACATTCAATATCATTTACGAAAATCCAAGTCGTCTGTGCTCTCCACAATGTGCCTAAATCTTGCACAGTTGTAAGTTTCTCATAAATTATGTGCATACTTAGGTACCTAGCATAAACTTTTATGTTATAAGAGTCACGACGTGAAAATTATGCAACAACGTCACGACACGCTGCGTCGATGTGGCTCCTGACCTTTGTCGTTGTACCGGGACGCGGCACACGACGGGACCTATTACACGGTAGATGCGGCGTCGCGGGTGACACCTACTCTTGTGCAAAGTGGTCGTGACGCGTGACGCGTGATCTCACAGAAGGCATCTCGGCCATTACTTTGATTGTTTATATGAATGGCGATAATCGCTGCAATTATCGCTCAGCGCTAGAGCGTGGTTGAGCCGACTGGCTGCGTGAGCGTTGTCGAGCATTGCACTAAGGCCGTTACTTCACTTGGACTCGTGTCATGTTATTACTCAACTCGTGTTTCAGGTGATCTATTTAGGTCAAAACAAAAGTAGGTACGCCTACCTCTGATCGCTCTAAAAATCAAGCAAACGAAAATCCTTATCTGGATTGTGTGGTGAGAGGATTGGATTGTACAATCGATATCGCGATAGCTCGTCGTAATGGTCGGAGACGCGCCGGTGGTTGCGTCAGAGCACGCGAGCTCAGATGGCTGCAGAGATTAGAACATTAGGCTATTAGCTTTCGGGATGGCCGGACGCCGTTGTGTTGCGAGCGGCGACAGCGGCGCCGGCGCCGAGTGCGTCGCTGGCGTCTTATTCCATCGATCAAAACTACGTCGTGTTTAACTCGTCAAGCGCGGCGCCGCCCACTGCTGGACCCTATACTTCAATATGCATGAAACCATTTAAATAAATAAGAAGAAGCGATCACTATCTCTGAGTAAAGCAAGTATGTAATCGATAACAATTACTACAGCTAGGTGAACGCGCTGAAGACTCCTTTCGCAAAGGTTGTCCTCTTGGAACCCACTTCAATATACCTACTATAGATAATATTTGCTTATTGATCGTGCAAATTTGCTTTTCGACACCATACTGGTTCAAAAGCCGCGCAAGCCGGTGGTGCAATGCCCCTCTCACCTCGTTAACTCTCTGGTTTTTGAATGCGATCATTTTGTTTTGCACTGAAGTAACTAATGGTCATTTTTATCTCAGTAGGTACAATCTCTGTGTTCTTTTTCTTTGCTCTACATTACAGGTACACGATTGATTGATTGATTTCTTCACAAGAATACAGGTTGTGTTATAATTGTACATACATACATCACGTCTTTATCCCTTACGGGGTAGACAGAGTCTAAGGTAACAAGACCTAAAGACCACGTTTACCATGATTGTGGGCGTATGGATGGAAAGGGGAATCAAAACAGTGATGGGTCGCTAGCCACATAGCCCATAACATGATCCCTAAGATTTTCGCCCAATCCTTCGATGAGCTTTTACCATCTGCGCGGGAAGAGAAGCAACTGGCACATTCTATGTTTTTTTACTCCCAGACCAGCGTTGGAGTGGGGGTTATAATTGTTCTGGAATATTTCAGAAGATTTTTACGAAAAGGCACGTATTTTGACTAAGGTGTAGAGTTTGTGAAGTTAAAGCTAATAGAGTTAGGGGCTTGGCTGTGCATGGGATCTGACGACTTATTGACAGTGCGAGCCATGGTCTCGTGCTGGCACTGTTTTACATGAAAATGTTTTTAGAGGAATTTTCTACATGGTCCCTTCAGGTAGTGTTGTGGCGCGTCAGCTGCGCGGGCGCCGCCCCCGCGCCACGCCCACCGGCGAACCCATTTATTATGCAAATGCTGCACAAGCCATCGCTCATTACTATGCATCAGTAACAGTTCAGCTCCGGACGGTTATGCGCTCTTATTACGACTAACCGGTTTAAATTATATTGAAGACTCAGATCATTTTACAAAGTCGACAAACTGGAACGGGGCTGGTTCGATGGTAGCCGGTTGCCAACGCACGCCACCAGAAGAGTACCTGACGCGCCAGGAAACAATCCGTACCAGACCCACTGATACCGCTTATAACGACCCAATGATCTCTGGAAATGTGTCCTACCTACTGCTTGGCAGTTGCTGAAGATTAAATATTTAGTAGGGATTGCAAAAAGGTTTATAATATTTCTTTGCGTTTTATCCACAGGAAGCTCAAATTCAACCTTTAAGTCCAATCTGTCCAATGTTCTTTGACTATGTTATTGCGCTCCTACACTAGATATTTCAAGTTTTATGTAAGTTTCAAGTGGGAAGTGGGCGGTGCGGTGAGGTAGGTGCGGGGGAATTTTTGACACTTGAAACTGATAGTGAAAGAGCGCCATGCCAAATCTTCTCTCATTTCGAAATAAAAGGTCACTCGTATAGATATTTTGACCCAGTATGAACAGAAAGGTTCTCTGTAAGAAGATTTCTCTACAGAGACGTAAGTTTCCCAACGCGCTAGCTCGGCTGTTGGTGCGAAGTTATTGCATCGTGAAAGCGCCTCCGCAATGTTGACACTGTCAACATCCAACTATTATAACTGCGCGGGCGTCTGTTCGTGCTAAACGGCAGAGAGGATTTTATGGGTCATAAAGAGTAGAACTACATACAATGTTATGGCATTGTCAAATTAACTACTGTAGTTATTATTTCAGATGATGGTTTGGTGCTTTCGAGATTGACTTAATTTTGTAACTGTAGGTACATTATGCCATCTCATTTCTTGATGAATGTCTTTAAAAATTATGAATGAAAACATGCGACGTTTTAATGATTTACAGCGGTGTATTAGCTCACAGAGGGAAGTCCGAGCAGCGTGGCAAGGCCACCCTTTAATCTAATTGAACGTTTTAGTACTGAATACCGAAACCACACTATTGTCCATACGGGCAAAGACTATAACGAGTAGGTGCGACGAGTACCTCTGACTTTTGTGGCACAATTGGAGAGCCCTCGCCCTTAGACGTACCAAAACAGCTAAGTACCTGCCTGAGCCTTGGAGCCGCGGCTGGCGCCCCACATGCGCCGCGGGTAGCTGTGCCGCCGCAGCCCCGCGGGGCGCCGCCGGTCGGTGCACTATCAACGCCGCTACGGCGCTTACCGCTATAACCCTATTATTATGACCAGCTTCTGCAATAACTTAAACGTTGTCAAAGACATACTATCTATTAATAGAAGTGGTATTTTCTTACTTGTAATAATTGAAGCGCGAATATTCTCCGTGGCAGTAAAGATTATTTTGAACGTCTCAGACGAATCTCATGGAATTTTGTGAACAGGTTCGATTATTAAATCGTTTATTTTTCTGTTGTAGTAGTTGGGGAAACATTTTTTTTTTGCTATGGGGTTGAATGTTGAATACGTAAAAATGATCATATTCAGCCATTTCAAAAACCGAAGCCCGAGTCGCGAGTTCTGCTCCGCTCTCAAAACCACTACTTACTTAAAAAAACCTTTAAAAATGTACGTATTTGAATGTTGTGGGTGTGTACACGGGACGTGCGTAGAAAGCCCCCGCGTGGCTGGCACCGGCGCCGGCGCTAGTTGTCGGGCTGGCGGCGCGCGCGCACGCACTTATTTATAACAACGACGATATTTGAATCCGCGTGTCAATGTCCTGCGCCTGCGCGTTGCCGACTCTCTTCCGCCGAAATCACTGCCGGTGATTTCGAGCGCCTTGAATGCAATTGAGACAGAGACCTTGCTCTAGTTTTCATTATTAGACTCTATTAAATTTTTATTAAACCGATCTATTAAATGTACACACTTTTTTACCACCGACAACTATACAAACATAGAATTTACCAGTTGCTTCTCTTCCCGCGCAGATGGTAAAAGCCCATTGCGAGAATGGGCGAAAGTCGTAAGAATCACGTTATAGGCGATGCGGCTAGCAACCCATCACTATTTTGATTTCCCTTTCCACCTATACGCCCTTAATCATGCTAAACGTGGCCTTAAGGTTTTGTTACCTTAGGCTCTGTCTACCCCGTAAGGGATAAAGGCGTGATATATGTATGTATGTATGTGACAACTATATTTGTCTGTACGCGGTAGGCAACTAGGCACATAGGTTAGGTAGCACTATATAAACGACCTGAACCTTGTGTTTCGTAACAGCTTGAATTCACAACATTTCAATTTTAAATAATTACTAAAGTACCGACAACCATTTCGAGCTTTGTGTTTAAGTATTCCATTCCATATTTTTTTGATTTTTTTTATTACTTATTTAACGTAATATTCACAAAAATCTTCAAAAAATCCGAAGTAAGGCATCGTCGTAGTATACCTTTGCCTTCCTAATTCTTTATGAATAAAAATGTCAATGTCAAAAAGGTGTCAATGTCAAATATCAGTGTTGTTTGCCGATCGATGTTTTGTTCGTTTTGTTTTGAAAAAGCATTGTTATATTTATTAAATTGATTTGATGAAAGTTTCGGACGGTTATGCCATGGCAGACAGCCGAAACCTTCCCAAGGTGGATTATAATGATGTTGGTGCAATACATGCGTGAAAACGACTCGTTTAACGTTGCCGAAATCCGGGGAGCTAAGGTTTTGTTGTCATCAGGGGATGCTTACGTTGAAACTTCTGTAGGCTATGTGGAAGTAAACGAGAGAATGCTGTGTGTTTTATCAAGGGCAGAGTAACTCCTGAGCACCGAGTTCGTACTAAAATTTACTCTGTTGTCGCAAGCATTAACGAGGCAGAAGAAACTATATTGGATGTGAAATGTGAAGACTGTGCTGCAAGTCAGGGTGGATGCAAACATTCAATTTGTTTTATTATCTGGCTTATTTTGTTGTCAATTATTTCCAATTCAGTCCAGAAAATGCGAATAATTAAAATCCAATAAAAACCAATATCAAATCACCAAACGTCAATCAAAAATTCAAAATGACAACCCGTTGTGACAACCAGTAGACAATGTAGACATCAATCTTATATAATTTTTTTATGACCCAGGCAAAGGTAATGTGTAGATTCAACCTTACAAGCGTTTTTGAAATTTTCGAGATTTCAATATTTTTTTTGACTAACTTAGAATAAAAATTTCGCGAAAAGAAAAAATATGGGTCTCCTAGTTTTCAAAGTACTATTTATTGAGCATAAGAAAACACAAGGTAAAAAAATTGAAATGTTGTGAATTGAGCGCCAATTTTATTGCGAAGTGCGATTGAGATCGATATCAAGCTGATACTGACGGCGATGGATCTGTGTTAGAGCAGACTTACAGAGTGCCTCGTGACATGGGTACGTCTACTGACCCAAGCGTGGCCTATTCCGTGGTGGATAGCCACGTAGCAAGGAAACCAAATGCTTCGGGGCTCGCGTGCGTGGGGGCCCCGCGCACCAACGCTTATTGACCAAAAATGTTGATAACCTAAACATTTTTGCAAGCTTCGCTCTGCGGCTTACCTACTCAAAACACTAATAAGCAAGTATTAATAGTTCTGTGGTTACTTCCATTAAAAAGTCATAAGGTTCTCTTGGTTGCGAACTATTATGTACATAATGTATTCACTAATTCGCCCCCAGAATGTTGAGCTGACACAGAGACCTATGCTAATGAGGTTCATGTTGCGGTGACGCCGAATTTCATCACGACGCTGCAAATGATTAGTGATTTGAATGATTAGCTGAAAATGGTTAGTATTTTAATATTCAAAAATTTAATTGAAACTTTATAGCGCTCCTAAAAACATTGTACACAGTAATAAATAAGCCGCCAAAGTTTTAACGACAACATTAACATAGTAATTTAGTAATGTACCTATCTTAAAGCCTGTTTGAATTTTTGCAAACTTTATTACATTGCCGGCCCGTGACGCGGACTGCTTATAAGTCGTTGAACTAGTGCCGCAATGTAATGCGAGGCAGGATGTTTTTATCAAGACTAAACTGCGGACATTATTAACGGTCGGCGCGGCGGCGCGGCGGCGCGGCGGCGCGGGCGCTGCTCCCGCGGCCTTCGCAGGACGACCGCTCATACTCGTACCACTTCAACTAGTTTTGTTATACGGCCCATTAATGCATATACATTACTAGCAAGCTTTTGAAGGATACGAGAATACTCGATTAACACCCACCCACCCGCTGCCCGACGCGACGCCGATCGATGTCGTTGATAGAAGACGGATTGACTCTCAGTGATATGTTATTACACGTTATCATCCAGATTAGTCTCATGCATAAATAATTCATCATATTTGCTTTTAAAAAAACGCTAACTAGTGTCTGGCGCCACCCTGTGCCCCTCGGAACGCTAAACCTGTGACTTGGTGATGTAGAGTCTACAATGACTGTATCAATCCTGCTCTAATGGAGCCATAATGTGACGCAAAGGAGGGTAATGTATTTAACAGTCTATGAATGTGTATCTATTTGTTCTTCTGCGGCGCTCTACAAACAAACGCGTGGACCGATTTAGATGAATGATAGCTCTTACGTCAATTGATTCCTATCTTCCCTCTCATTCTCCTATTAAACACTATTAGTGTGCATAAGCGAGATATAACGAAACGATTTCTTTAAATTTCGGAATATAAGTAAATGCAATACAAGAATAACCTAAATCGACGCCCATGTATGATGAGATTGATGGTGATGAATGTGGATTAGTATTTTCATTAAGGCCCCAGAACTCCGCGCGTAGTGTTTGCTTGGCGCATGTGCATGCGCAGCACGCGCCGCCGCCGGACCTTGACATACCTAATGCCGCTTCTTACACATACCAACTAAGAAAGAACACTTAGTACTGAACCGACGACGCCAAAACATCACATTTACATAATGGCCGTGTTACAAACAACTCAATATGGCTTTTGTGTAACAACAAATCAATAATAATAGCATGTTTGCTAAAGTACTTAGACTTCTACTGTAATCGCCTGAGTAGATAATTCCGTCTGTTTAAAAAGAAACTGTCACGTAATTCGTTTGCTAAACTTACATCTTACAACCTCAGCCGATTGTTATGGATACAGCGTCGTCGGTCAACAGACGCCATGACGCCGCGCAGCAACGTGACGCGATATTACACAAATAATACATACCTACATAGGACATACCTACATACATAAAATCACATCTTTATCCAGGTAACGAGACCTAAAGGCCACGTTTAGCATGATTGTGGGCGTATCGGTGGACAAGGTAATGAAAATAGTGCCAGCCGCATCGCGTATACTTAGGAATCTAAGAAATCGCTCATTCCCTTGATGGGCTCTTACTAGTCTGTTTTTTCTTTGCTCCCAGACCAGCATGGAAAGACAAATAATAAGGGTTTTTTTCCTGGATACCCATCTGATTTCGTTTCAAATCTTGTGGATCTCTCCGTCTTAATTTTAGAGCAAAATTTTAAAATATTAATGAGGCTCCACAGTCTCGTGGCGCTGCGGACGTTTGCTCCCTGCTCTGCGTGACCTATCAAAACTATACTGCCGATAGATAGATCTTGTTCACGTATCACAATTGATTTAAAAAAAACGATAATGGTACCTTCTTTAGTTACCACATCAAGCTGCATACCACATGCAAGCATGTTAGAATAATCCGTCTCTATGCAGTGCGCTGGCTGCGCTACCGCCCTTCATTAAACCTCCCCTCATTTCAAAAACCTGTATGCAACTACATATTCTCGTAAGCTAAGTATTACTCGTATGAGAACATTTTTATTCCTAAGTATGCACGCCTTGAATACACCATCTTCATCATCATCAGTATGTGTTGAAAGCAAACATTAGAGCCTTACAAGTCACCGTCACGTTAGACACATCGTGAGTCCGTGACCGCAACACCTAATTACTATTTAATTGTAAGCTAATCATGTGATAACAATGCAGCCAGCACGTCCTGCTTATTTAGCAGGCACAGTCAAGGGCATAAATATATATACGTTACCAAGACGCCAAAAACATCTAAACACCTTCACGCCACAAACAAAAAGGTCGGTGACACGGTATTTGACATGTCACCGTGAATAGAAATCCAGTGTCAGTAGAACCCAGCACCTAAACAAAATGTAGGCAGTGTGTATTAATTATTAACATAGAGAGACAGTCAAAAAAATGTAAATTTTTTAGTATTCGTTACTGTGTTATAGCGGCAACTGAAATACATCATGTGTGAAAATTTCAACTTCAAATTTAGCTACATACGGACAGTGGAGTCTTAGTATTGGGGTCCCGTTTTTACCCTTTGAGTACGGAGCCCTAAAAACGAGAAAACCCACCAAAGCTAAAGCTACCATCGCTTCGGCAAGGCCCCTGACTGAGAAGAAACGAAAAGAAACTTGAAACAAAAAGGTTGAGGTCTGATAGGAGAAGACTGACAGTATTTATAGCCCCGCCAATAGCCCCAAGAGGGGCGGGAGTTGCTGCAGGTTCTAAGGGCCTACTACGAAGTTAAAACTCGACGTCCATTTCCTGCCGTTCCGCTTACACTAATAGCTATTAATAGTAGAGTGAGAAGGGCAGTAAGATACGAATTTCGATGTAGTAGCCCCTGAGCAGCGAGTCACAGCGCGACCAATTACAGCTAATGCCGTGTAATGCGACGCGCGCTCCGGCCAGCACGGCTGCGCCGGCGACACGTACAAGTACTACAATAAAATAATCAGGTAACGCCGAGCACGCTGCGAGCCGTTTCTTGTAAGTGCTGATTAGCGTTAACTGCGGCGACGGTTGTCAACATTTTATTAAACGCGTGATGCACTCATATAATCGTTTCACTGTAACTTACTGGTAGGAGAAAATAGGGCAGACAGAATTTGGCCTCTTTTTTTCATGTACATGCGGATACGGATGCGGGTGTACGGATATCTTTGTTACTCTTTCACGCCATGTTTTTCAGTTATAACTGGAAGAGTTCCCTTTGTATGTAGAGATAATATTATAGTTCGTCGTTGTATTATTCTCTGTCATTGTTGGTTTTTATTTTTACTTGTTTATGTGCAATAAAGAATTACCTACTATCAATATGCTAAAACAGTTGAACATCTCGATGAAATTTGACACAGAATAGGTTATAGTCTAGAAATCTAAAATAACACAGTAAGTTACTTTTTATCCCTGAAAATTGCGTAGTTCCCACAGGACAGCGATAAACTAAATACTTTGCAGACGGAGTCGCGAGCAACCGCATTATAAAAGAATATGATCTCACCGTATTTTGTAAGTCATTTTTATTTTATTTTAAAGCATAAAGTATGTACCTAACCCAGTTAGTCTTTAGATATATAATTTATTTTAAAGTTTCGCCAAAGCATGTTTTATACAATAATTGTATAATTTTTTGCTGCATTGCCATGTGTTAGCTATAATTATTAATTAATTATAAGTTGCTACGTCCTAACAGGGCATCATTATGTGTACAAAACTTTGTAAAAAATGTTGCAATTGAATAAATACTGAAGTATTTTATTAATCATTTATTCATTCATCACCTTCATCCACCATCTAATAATCGAATTAGAGTCCTTTATTATTCTCCTTAATTGAAACATGATAACTGCCTAATATCCGTATCGAATGCTCGAACTCTAACCCAACAGCTATAGCCGGGTGGTCTGCCGCCGCGCTGGGCCGTGCTCGTGCGGCGCGCGGCCCCCCGGGGCCCGCGGCCCGCACCCCCGCGGCCGGCGCGCGCACTCGCAACACGCCACAATAAGCTGCGCACACACAGCAACACCGTTAATAATCAATCCTCATGTACAAAGTACCAACAAAACCTACACGAGAAGGCGGATATGTGGTTTTGAACCAAAAAATAATGTATTTGAGCTGAGCCGGAGCCGGAGATGCGGAATATTGTAAACAAACTATAAATAATTAAATATGTCTTGAAAATGTTTTTGTTGCATTAGGATATTGCTAAAGTTATTGGCGGCGCCGCTGTCAGACTGAGGCTCTGTTAGCTTGTCAAGTTGAGGATCCATTAGCCAATTAAATTCATTTCAGAGGGAGCTTTTTGTTTAGAATCTTCACAAAACATCGTTTAAATATTTTATGATATTTTATTTGTGAAAATATAGATAGATACCTATATAATAACTAACAGGCAAAATATGTATGTTTAATATTAGTTAGGTATTACCTAATAGTCAAGTTGTGCGTTGTATTTAGGTATACGTAACCAGTCATCCAAGAAAGTGCTTTACCAATTTTAATGGCATTCCTTCTTTAGAAAAAAATCTTGGTTAAAATACGTATTAGCTACAGAACGCTGATAAATTTTGACCTGCGATCGCGTGAGGTCATTTTTAGTCGGAAGGCTCCGGCATTGGCTGCTCGCGGCACGATTATTCCAAGATCGTGCCAACTACGGTTTGATTAACACTTGCCCACAAAACAATGTTTGGAATTCGTTAAAGTAGGCAAAGTTGGTGTCACTGCCAATTAAGGTTTGATTAGAGGCAGAGTGCGAGCAGCCGCTAACTCCGAAGAACGTCGCCTGGAGCGGGGAGTGATCGCTGCGCTCTAAGACAATCATAACTTGACCCGTTCACACGCAGGCATTGCACGGAACAGGGGTCTAGCCAGTTGGCGACTGGCGTCAAGACTCGGAAGGCACCTGACTCCGTATAATGTCTCCAATCGAACGGCTCAAATTATAATCGCCAGGCAAGCCCAGCGATTACTTCACGAAAGAGTTTTGTTTAGAAAATCACACTCCAGTGATACTCTCGCGCAGCCGCGGCTGTGTAAACTGCCTTTACAAAGATGTGCCACTTGATGTGACGTGCAACTTAAAAAACCGGTCAAGTGCGAGTCGGACTCGCGCACCGAGGGTTCCGTATCATTATCTATAAATATCTAAAACCAGTGTAAGCAGAGCCCTGTTCCAAAGCAAAATGTACGCAGTGTGGGGTTACTTTATATTGGTCACTGCTATATACAGACATACATACATAAAATAAATTAAATATTAGTTCATAACACAATTACTTTTTTATTTAGTCAAGAAGACGTAAGTCAAAATTACATTATTTTTTAAAACCCATAAAGAGTTTATAACATTCGTCCCTCCCCATCCTGAACTGCTACATTTCCTCGATGAGTCGTCGAGGACGTCGCACTGTCCGCTGGCTCTGTCTTTGTGTCGTGGGCGTGATACTGACGGTCCGAGGCGGTTCAGGCGGTCCCTGGACGACTTCTTGTGGTGATGCTGTTGGGGTTGGCTGTTGGCTATATGGAGAAGAACCTTCTGATAGTGCGGCAGTTTCTGCACTGGAGGAAGCACTTGGTGGTGTTTGGGTGAGAGTGCGATCAGGGGTATGAAATGGAGTCGAAGTGAGTGTCCCTGGAGGACTGTGCGTAACTGACTGGTGCGAGTTTCCAGGTGACGGCGTTGAGTTGACAGGTTGCGTTGATTCGGATGGTAGTCGAGGACGGATATGGTCTGCATGTCGGCGAATACTGTCCCCTCTTGGAGTTGATATGACGTAAGCATAACGATGCTTTCGCTCGGCTACGACTCCTGGTTGCCAGGTTTTCTGCAATCGTGTCCTATGATATACTGTATCACCGGGCAAGTAATCTGATTTTTTACGTGTAGTTTCCTCAACGTTAGCTTGAACCTGTTGGTATTGTCGGGCCCTTCGTTGGTTAGGTCTTATATTCGACAGCAAGCAATTAAGTTGCCGGCCAAACATCATTTCAGCTGGTGATTTACCGGTAGTGTTGTGAGGCGTCATTCTATATGTGAAAAGGAATTCTCGCAGGCGCTGTTGTTGGGTGCCCGTTGAGGAGGAAAATCTTGTTTTAAATGTGCGTACTAGTCTCTCTGCTAAACCATTAGTCCTTGGATGGTAAGGTGATGATCTGACATGTAAAATGCCCTGATGTTGACAATAATCCTTAAATTCTGTTGAGGTGAATTGTGGTCCCAGTCCATAGTGCAACGTTTTCCGTTGATCAGCACATCGATCCTCTTACAGCCTTTGTTCTGTGCCTGTGCGATGCTGCATACCAATTCATCGTCAGAGTTGCTATTGTCTGAGGAACTTGATCTGCTGTCTGTGGTATCCGTTACACGCTGTAGCTTGTAATGAGATTTTTGTGGGTAATCTTTCACGAGATATGCTCTTCCAGATTTGATGCAGCAGCTTTCGAAGTGTCCATCTGTGCCGCAGCCTTCGCATGTGTGTCTTTTTGCTGGGCAATTGGCAAAGTTGTGCTTGTCGTATTTTCCGCAGCGAAGACATTGGTTAGAACGTATCTTGCGAGGGCTTCCATAATTTGTAGTGCGTTGAGTATTTTGTTGTTTAGGTAGTGTTTTCTTTTTAATTCTCTTAACACTCATTGCTGGTGTGTCATGTTCGGCCTGTTCACGAGATTGGGCAACGGCGAAAAGCTGTGCAAATGTGACTTCTGTGGTTTCGCCGTTATAATTTTCTTTTAAATCTGGCCATTTCTGTTTTAAATCTGTTTCTAATTCAGTGTGGTTTAGTCCAGTTGCGAATCTATCACGAAGCTGTCGTTCTAATAGATGGTCGTCGTAACCGCAGTCCTCACTCAAGCTTTTTAATCGGTTAGCATAGTGCTCCATCGATTCACTGTCTTCTCTTGTGCAATTCCAGAATTCTGTAAGAGCTCGATATCGTGTTCTTTTGACGCGGTATAGGTCTAATAGTTTTGTGCGTATATCGATATATGAGCTCGTATCAAAACTTGGTGTCAGTGCTGTCTTTACCTCCCTGTAGATGTCGGGTGTGAGGCAATTTAAGAGGAGATCTTTTTTAAGAGAGTCATCGTTTGATACGCCATGTATCGTACATTTGGCTTCGAAAAAATCCATGTAGTCGCTTACCCGATAGTTGGTAGGGTTATATTTTTCCATTGAAAATGCTTTGATAGTAGCCATCCTGTTAGATGGTGACTGTGACGTGCCAGCGTTCGTCACGCCGTCGTCCGTCGGTGCAGTATGTGTCGCGGTACTCGCGGTGTGTGCGAGTGCCATTTTCATTATTTGCAATATTTGTTCCTGCTGCGCCTGTTGAGCGCGCAGAAACTGTGCGAATTGTTCGGCGTCCATCTCGTCGCCAATAAAATAAATTAAATATTAGTTCATAACACAATTACTTTTTTATTTAGTCAAGAAGACGTAAGTCAAAATTACATTATTTTTTAAAACCCATAAAGAGTTTATAACAATACACATTTACGGTTTTCGCAATTATTCTTTAATCTGTGCTATAAGACCTACCTTCATACCAAATTTCAAGATTCTGCGTTCACGGGAACTACCTTGTAGGTTTTGATTCCCTTGAGAGTTGAAAATTTGCGGAAATTTGCGGCATAAACGGCTGTATCTTTTGATTGCGTTGGCTTAGAATTTTGATTTTTTCACAGTTCCAAGGGGCAGTAGACCTGAGTATTTGATACAAATTTCAGCTTGATACCTTCACGCGTTCCTGAGAAAAAGGGTCTTGACAGACGGACGGACGGACGGACAGACGGACAACAAAGTGATCCTATAAGGGTTCCGTTTTTTCCTTTTGAGGTACGGAACCCTAAAAATTAGCGTCTATTAGGTACTTTATGATTATAATTTCCACCGTTAAACTGTAATGTGGCTTGCAAGAAACGCTTCTCTTCTATCCTAAGCTCTTAGATCAAATATAAATACGGAGTTCATGGAACGGCAAAGTGTATCTAGGTACCAATTGAACTGCGCCTTGTCGCGTGCGCTAAGACGCAGTTTAAACCGGCCTCACTTCGTCTTTCACAGAACTCCGTCTTTACTTTGTATTTGGTCTGAGACTTTCATCGAACCAACCGATCCTCATTGATGGATATCACGTAGGTCTCTGGCTCTGGTGGCGGCGCGCTCCGCCGGCGCTCAAGGCCCGGCGGCCCGGAAGCCGTCGCCGGCGTCGCCGAGCCGGTTTCGTGTTTATTCGCAAACCTCTCCGGCATCTGATTGGGCTGTTTGTTTAGCAATGGAACAGCAATCAAATTGCTCCGCACACTTAAGTGCGACTTGTCCAATAAAGGCAATAAATCTCGACTGAAGGTTATATTAAGTGCACCATTATTGATTGGTATCAATCATTATTTTATAATGTGCTCTTGTACACTTTGATTGCTCACCTCATCTATGGATAGATCTGATCGCCGACTTTCTCGCATTGTTCGGACGCCACCCGTCGCGTTTCGTCAGCGCCACTATTCAAAGTCGCTTCACCAGCAAGTTAAGATACATTCAAAACTATCGTGATCTAATTCAGTTCCAATACTTAATGATTACGCTTATTACTGTATATACATTATGCTATTATGGTAATCGCAGTATCGCACGGTGACTGGCGCGCGTAAGACATTTTGTAACATCGTGTACCCGGCATCGCCGAAGCTTCCGTCACTCGGACAAGCGTTCATAAGTGTAATGATGATTTGGGAACTCGTCGCGTTACGCATGCGCATTACGAGTCGCGTGAACTGACAACCGTTGCCAATGAAACAAAGTATATTGTGCAAACGTCGTAACACTGTTTACTCTGCATGCAGCTGGGGAAAGAGTTAATAATGTTTCAATGCTCATTAACCCATTGGCTTTGTGGGTGAGCGTCGGTTAGCGTCTCCTGCGCCTGCGCCGGCGCTGATCAAGGGCCATTGCGCCACGTAATTGATCGCTGGATAGAGGTCGCACGTGCGACACTGAGGCACACGCACCACACATTCGTAGCTCTATCCTCTAAGACCTCATATGAGTCAATGATCACCGCTCGAACACACTTTATTGAGTGCCTGAGTCTTATGTCCACCGCCAACTGTGGACCCTGTCGTCCACGTCCACAAAGAACTGTACGTTAGTAAAGCATCACACACTATTGTAACGTCGGTTACTCGTCAGTAGCGGTCGAGACAAACGATCCACCGTAGAGGTAATCTTCAGAACTTACCACCATGACGTCTTAAGGCGATTCATGGTAAGGCCCGGTCTGTAGTTCTGAAGATTACCTCTACGGTGGATCGTTTGTCTCGACGCTCAGTTAATTAAGATTTCAGGAGTGTTGTGCTCCAGGATTTCTTCATCTTAAGGCCCCTGTTTCGGCGTCTGAAGCCAAGCTCGTAGCCCCCGGCTGCCCCCCCCCCCCCCCGCGCCCCGGCCGTGACGTCACCGCTGACGCAGCGCTCCCCCGCGCTCGCGCACGACGCGATGTGCTCACGCCGCTTTACTTACCTCATCGTTTATTTTTTATTGTAAACACGGCTATTAACGCATTGTGCAATGTCTAATCAAAACGTGAAGGCAATAGTTTTTATGCAAAGTTTGATTAATTGCCGTGACACAATGCGAAGCGGAAGCGTTCTTCAGATTCAGCTAATTTTATACAATAGCGATATTTTCAAAACATCGCTTTGAGTATGTTCGTTTCTAATGTTGAATATTGTCGTTAATGATTACTTAATAGTCGAGCATTTTGATGCAGACGCTTTCACGAGATAGGATTAGGTCATGCTCATACCGAGTCACCACTGAGGCATCAATGTAGTTGAGGGTTTCACAACAACACACTAACAAACAGAGCTAGTGCCAGCGTGGAGTTTCTATCTATCCTTACTCGTAGCATACTGCCTTTCGTGGCCGCCTCTAGGGCCGTCTTAAACTAGGCTGGGGCCCTTGGGCACACAAGAAGGGGCCCTTTTGGAAAGTAAAAAAAGCGAATTATAAACATTTTTTTACTAAGTACATACGACCATTTATCACTATCACTACCTAGTATTAAAACAAAGTCGCTTTCTCTGTCCCTATGTCCCTATGTATGCTTATATCTTCAAAACTACACAACGGATTTTGATGCGGTTTTTTTTAAAGACAGAGTGATTCAAGAGGAAGGTTTTTATGTATAATTCTACGCAGACGAAGTCGCGGGCAGAAGCTAGTTATACTAGAACTAGCTGTTGCCCGCAGCTTCGTCTGCATAGAATTCGTTTATCGCTGTCCCGCAGGAATTACGCAATTTTCCGGGATAAAAAGTAGCCTATGTGTTATTCCAGGCTAAAATCTATCTATGTTTCAAATTTCATCCAAATCTGTCCAGCCGTTCTAGCGTGAAAGAGTAACAACCATCCAAACATACTCACAAACTTTCACATTTATCTATAATATTAGTAGGATAAATGTGTGAGAGAAATTGTCGGCCCTTCGGGGCCCCCTGGGAATGGGGCCCTGGGCACTGGCCCCGTGTGCCCTTTTGGTGAACACGGTATTGGCCGCCTCTTCATTTTTCAAATAGGAGCTCACTGGAATACTGTGTTCTATCTGATTTTCTCTGTTAGGGTGCAAAACTACGGAATGAAGTGCAGGTCTTTTAGAATGCCGTTCGGGTTTGTCTTGCAGACCTTGCAGTCCCAGTCACTCTTATGGGTTTGATACTTGAACCGGCTCATGGACTGTAACCCTCTCCGCCTCGGCTGCACGGCTGAGCGAGCAGCAACTCGTTAACGGTGGGCATGTTGCGAAGAAGCGGAAAACATCTCAACACACTATTATGTTCCGGTAAACAATGCGTGCGCGCAATCAGCTATCAGCAGATCGGGCGCTGAGGCGAGACGGGGGGGGGGCAAGGTCAGTGAGCCGGCGCGGGGCGGGGGCACTAACTGCTCACCACGACGACAATAGCCGAAAAATGATTGGCAATTTGTTACCACAATAGATCTTGAATAATACCATGCAGTTAAGGTCATGTTTAAAGTTTGGTCTCCTTGTATCATGACCCGAGGTCTTCTTGTCAAACTTGGCAGCGCTCCTTTCTGTCAGATACCTACCTACAGTACGGGGGTAGGAAGAGGTGGTAAATGCTGCCATCGAAGGCGCCGGCGCGTTAGATGACTCGATTGGTCTGTTTGTCAACAGATCGTTAGGTCTGTGTGGCACAGGCATAAGCTGAGCTGCCAACCATTTCAATAGTTTGTAGCATATTATTGTTTACTTTTACTTTTATATGTATGTAACTGCAAACTGTTGAATAAATATCTTTTATTATTATTTATTATTTTACTAATTTCATTTATTTATTTATTTATTTAGACATGCCAACAGTACATAAACAAAACATTAATATTAACAAAATTACAAGTTACAATCCATGTTCATGCACCAATAACAGGCATGCGACAGCATTTATCATGTTTAGGGACTTACACTACATACTTACTTATACATACATTACATACTTACATACATACACACATACACATATACATACTTACATATATACATACATACTTACTTATACTATTTTACTTATTTTCATTGTTGTAACTATAGTTACACAAACGGATAACTCACGTATAAAAGTCGAGTAATGCTCGACATGTTTCGTACTAATTTGTTGTCCTTCCTCTTGGAGCGCTCGCCCCGGCGACTATGATTGATAATTGAGTCTCACGGTAGTTTCATGTTGAAATTTCATTGTTATCTAAATTTTATTAACGACTAGCTGTTGCCTATGGCTTCGTCCCCCTTTCCTGATTTTTTTTTAAATGTTTTCTCACTGGTTACACCTTCTTTGAACTTGCACAAATGTTTCAAAATCAACATTATTCAAATCGGTAGGTACAGCCATTCCCGAGTTTTAGCGAGACAAACGAACAGCAGTTCATTTTTAATTATGTAGATTTAGTCTAAAGAAGGTGCTCATGCATAGCTGTTCAAGAGCCTCCTCTCATGACCATACGACCCATAACCACAGTAATAGATAGTAGGTAGTAATAAAAATAAAGTGTTGTCGTGGAAAGGTGTGGTAGCCGGAAAATTAAATGCCTATTTACATACGCACATATTATTTTCAATACGTGACAGCACAGACCTTGCGTAGCTACCTGCAATAACTCCTAATTAAACATGACCTCGCGTGACCTTTATGTAAGCTTTATGATCGCGCTAATGAAACAAAATAAACATGAATGTGGTGTCGATCGCGCAGGCGCGTGAATGCAATCGGCGGATCGCGGCGGCGCCTGGGAACGTTCGCATCTCTACGATCTGCGGGATTTGTTTGCAGCGGGTGTTTGCTGCAAGCCTGACACCCCAGCGCCACCTAGTAACCGACTAGACAAACTACTACGACACGAGTCGCCAGCGCCAATGACGTCACCTATGTTCTACATCACGTTATCGAAGCTCTTAACGCGGATCGGTCCCCGGACACGTCTAGTTGAAGAGAGATAGCAGGTTCCAGGCCATAGCTTTACTTTTACCTGCTATTTGGGTTATTCGATTTACAGCCGTTACTTTACTTTTCGGATTTTTCTATGTGTTAGGTTTCAGTATAGTTTAGAAATAGAAATATAAGTACAATGGTACGTAGCGAATCGCACACAAACCGCGACGCGCTGCGAATCTGCGAGCCGCGCTCACGCGTGTTTGCGTTGTAGCTATTTAAAGTTAATATTCGCTCAAAGTTGCGATTCGGATCACGCAGCTCTGCTCAAGCTGGGTAGCAACACGCGCATACGCATAGCGATGTACTCCACGTATGCATCCCGTTTTGTACGCAGTAATTATTTACTTACCTACTTGAAAAAGTGAATGCTTAATGTTAGGGAACCGATACCGAAGCAGTCAGCAGCAGATCAGTATGCTCAGTGTAAGTTTTCGGTAACAAAACACGTCTCGTCCGCATTTACGCTAAAACGTCAAATAGAAAACGTTTTTTGTCGTTTCGATCCGCAGATGGCGCTGCCAATTTTTCCATAGTAATTGAGACGTTTACGTGAATGCTTTCGAGGCGGTGTTTTGTGTGAAACTTACAACAAAAGCTTAGAGCCTGCGTTCGCGCAGCGTCGGTGGCCGCGTCGCCGGCGGGTGAGTGGCCGCGCCCGCGCCGAGACAATGCGCCGGAACACCCATTATATCATTTTAATTTAATTAAACTGCCGCGGTTCCAGCTCCGGACTCCGAAGTTCCGCGACCCGAGTGCAGCACCGGGTCATGCGCAAATGTATGTGATTTTTTTTAAGACCACTGCTTCAGATGGAAGTCAAACAAATGTCTTTCGTATACTACCCAACTCTTAACTACGCGTGGGCGTCATCATTCATCTCATCATCAATTCTTGGGTACGGAGTACGGACAAACCTCCGCTATATACGTAACGCCAGTTTAATGAATTATGTAATTTTACGAATGTGTTACTGTAATGACGTTAAACGGCAGCCAGAAAACAGTTAGCTGACCCAAGACATCTTCAACGCAAGTGCTCGCTTCACATCGTCCTTCGAGCTTACCGCCAAGCTTCGCGCTCGAGCGCCGCCGCACGGTTGACAGCTTTTTGAATCACTTAGCTATTACTTAGCAAAAAGTGCAGGAGAAGAACACTTTTACACTTTTGCCAGCGGGCCGGGGGTGGGGGCCGGGGTCGGGGGCGGGGGTGGGTGGCTGACCCCCGCGCACAATGCTATCGCGCATCACGTTGCGCCACAATACGCCGCACCCAGCGCTTAATCACTTTATTATGAGCTTCCGCTTACACGGTTCCCATTTTCTACCAATTATTCAGGCATTCACGTGTAATTTGATAAGTTAATAGGAGCCGTGGTTATGTATGCACGCCGCCGTCGGCGCGCGAGACCGTGTGCATGGTAGCGGTGCATGCGATGCTGTTACTCGCATGTTGCAACGCGAGAGCCCTAGTCCTGGGCTGGGGTGGCGCAGATGGAGCTGTTTGGTTGCGCAAGCGCCGCATGTCCAGATCTCACGTCGCGCATAACCTAGATATCTCATTGTTTAGGTACAGTCTTTCTTCGCCTCTCTCTTTGCGCCGCGAGATTGCCGCGCCGCGCCGCCACGCGTGGCCTCGCGGCGCGCGTCGGCTGTTCACGAGTTACGGCTTAACTAGCGCTATCGAATCACATTAATTACGAATCATTAGCGATTCAAAATGGCGAGCGTAAGCGGAAAGCCATTTCCATATGCAAATGGTGCGATTTATTGGCGTTTGTTTGCTCAATCACGCGGCGTGTCAACCGACCGCTAAATGCTGGTTCTATTTTAAAACCTAATTATGCTTTTGGTTTAAGTTAATTTGCTTGCAGCCTTGGTTTTTGCCCGGCCGCGTGCTTTTTGCGAACTTCTTCGGCGCCATTAGCGCCATTAGAAGGTCGTAATGACGGAGTCGGCGGGATGAGGTGAGGTACATCGTGCTGTGGAGTCGCCGTGCCGCGTGCAAATGCCGCGACCTCTCACATTCGCGCGGCATTTCGGCGCGTGCCTTAGACCGACGACTATGAACGTATGACAATACGTGACGGCGCGTTGACAAAGAACCAGAACTACCTACTTATAAAACTATTTTACCGCAACCTACTTAGTCGTCTATGGAAAACCACAAACGATTTCTACGATGTATAAGATCTAGGTAATCTTTTCACTTTAGTAGTAAATTTATTACCTTATTACATACCTACATAGGCTTATCGAAAAGCTTCTTTCTTCGCATCTGTAAAATAAAATTTGTCAAAAAGTAAGCATGGCAACAATTAATGCCATCCTCACGTTTGGCAAACATCTGTAAACCCACACGACGCAGTCATTATTGGAGTAAGACAGATTCGTGCCTTATTTTTTCATAAGTCATATGTATATTTCGTCCCGTGAGTTTGCCGACGTTTGCCAAACGTGTGAAGCCGGCATAAGGATACCTAGTAACCGTTGTCCCTGTTTTATCCATTTTCTACTTCTTAATACTGAACTCTCACTGTTTGTTTAATGCATGTAACTTTTTCAATTATTTTAAATCAGATTAAACGGTCAGTCCATTATTTTATATCGTTCAGTAATGTGCTCTGGTCAGCAGTACTCTTATCTTAACTGACCTAATCACGTCACGCCGTGACATTCAGTTGGCCACGGTGACCACCGCATTTCAATCTCGAATTGTATTAAATCTACTAGAAATCTGTTAGAATCATATGAGATCAACAGAGGTTGTGATTTTCTAACTAACATCCGTGAAGTGACGCGCTCACGAGACAAGCATCATACGGAGTCAGATGTCTCGACGGGGACTGTGCGTTGACGTTGACATGATACCCGACTCTGTATAATACCTACGAGGGGAAAGGTCCAGTTATGATTGTTTACCCACTCCCCAGCACAGCGATCACTGCACGGACAAGATTCGTGTAGAGATTCAGTACGCTTGCGTCAGTAAATTTCAATTCAAACTCGAAGAGTAGGTACGTTGAAGTGGCAATGGGCAGACATCGCGCGCCGGACAGACAACCGCTGAGGGAAAGTTCTCCAGTGGCGACCACGAACCGAAAGACGCGTATTGGCAGGCCTCCTACTAGGAGGAGATACATCGTGAAAGTTGCGGGATACCGGTGGATGCAGGTGGCGAGTTGTTCATTGAGGCGTTCTAAGGGGAAGGCCTTTGTTTAACGTCTTCTGGCTGACAATGATGATGATTTCAATTCAAACGCGTTTTAGTAAACTACACTACTATCTAGTTTTCTTACCTACTATGATGTTTACTGTTTTCTGTCGTTTGGTTCCGCTGCTAGCGCTGTCAATAGTAGGAAAACTTACACAAAGAAGCTCTGAAGTTAGAAGTGAGTGACGGCAGAGATAAGCAAAATCCTTCCCTGTTGCCGTCACCCGGCGCGCCTCGTCCGTTGTTCGTTAATGATATTCCGTCATCGGTTTGCGCAATCTTTACAATATAGTTCCATTAATAATTTACGAGTGTCACGCCGAGATGGGACTAGAAAGGTCACATGCCAAGCCAATTATTAGCGCGTTTACGAAATGCTGTGACCCCACTCAGAATGCCTTTGCGTTGAATTGATAATAGACGTACATGAACCTAATGAAAATTAGATTTTACAATAAAATACCAATCTCAAGATTATAAAGATACGCTTCATTTTGGTCCAATCCGCTTTTTACGTCCACGGAAATGTTTGAACGGAAACCCGAAAACGCTTGGAATTCTTTTCGACTACCAGGGTTTTAACGCTCTGAAAGCAATCCTGGGAAACTGAGAGTAGCATTCCGTCAAATCACAGTAACAGTCCTAATCCGGCCCGTGATGAAGGAAGCTAATTGCACCTGCAGCAGTTTTTACCGCGATCCTAAAATATAATTTTTTCAGACCTACTACTAGCGTAAACGACTGCGAAAGGAGGATTGTAGTATCTTACGCTGTAGTGTTGGTACCACGAATGGGGCTCCAGATCCTTCGTGCAGCAATGGGGACGGAGGAGTTGGCCGCTGGGCTATGATTGCCCGCGGAATGTGTCAGGTCGTGCGTGGCGGCGCCACTCGGAAGTCACGGCCCGCACGACGCACTCGCATCAGCTGCCTTTGACTGGCAACTTGAGTGGCTATCAACGACTGCACATAACCATGAAAATATCTTAATACAACATTAAAAACATTTGCAGTTACTTCTCTACGTAACTCTACTAAGTACCAGTTGGCATACTTCCGAGGCTCCGACGGTCTCAGTAGGTAAGTCAGTCAGTAAGTGCAGGTAACGGTAGCGGGGATAAATAGTCCGCGGTCCAGGGTTTCCCAGCATTTATTTCGCCGAGCCTCCCCGAACCTAAAGTTTCGACAAAAATAAGAAATAGACATTTTTTTACAGTTAATTTACCAACCACTCGGTTTACCTCCAAGGCTCCGACTTTTTTCAGAAATGCAAACGTGCCTATTACGCTTCCCTTGACATTTCTCTACGCCCCCCTAGAAATTTCTCTACCTACTGGCTGAGGAGTCCTGTTCTAATCTATTGCCGAGGCACGGAGTACTGCTTATGGCACCTAATTAAGGTTAAGGCGTTAAGATAATGCAAGTCATCTCACGAGTCCTGTAACACTGCGCTGCGCCGGCGACGCCCGAGAGCAGCCAATTATCACAACGATAGTTGTAAATGTTACATCGTCGTCGGCGCCAGCGCTTTATAAATAAGGTAATAATTAGGTAAGTACTTAAGTAATTAGTTTATAAACGATTTTCATTCCAAAAGGTTTTTTATCAGGGTTAAAAAACAGCTAATGGACGCGGAAAAGAAGCGTCTTTACGTCCTCACTGAGAGCATTCGCGTGTAGCGAGCATTCGGCGTCGAATATGCGATGGTGTGGACGTTGCCGAGCGCAGCTTACGTTGATTGCGCGTTTACAAATGCTCGGGCAGGAATGTTCTCGTTGAAGATGCTCTTTTAAAGATAAAAACAGGCAGGTCCTTCACCTTTAAAGTCATCTAACGTGGACCTAGACACAGACACACAGCATAGCACACTCGCTCGGCAAGTTGCTGCCCGGTCGAGCCATTTGTCGGCCGAGCACTCGAAGCCCACTTTTCCTTCCGCGTGCGCGTCTGTTGGTGTTGCCAGTTGCTTATAATTTGTAGGTAGCTAAAATGATGCTATAGTGGTGCATATTTTCCTCGAGTAAGTTGCTACAGTCACAGTAATCGAGAATGTTTGTGAAATTTGCTTAGGCGCTTTTTGTCTCGAAGCAATGGATTTAAAATCGTCAAAACGGGTTGTTACTAATATTATAAATGCGAAATATGAAATGTGGATGTTTGTTGCTCTTTCACGCCAGAACGGCTGGACAGATCTAGAAAAATTGGAACATAGATAGATTATAGTCTATAGACTATAGTCTGAAATAACATAGACTTCTTTTTAAACCGGTAAATTGCGTAGTTCCTGCGGCATAACGATAAAGGAATTATTTCCAGACGAAATCGCGGGCAACGGCTAGTACCTTAAGAAAATTGGTAGAAAAGGTAGGATGAAACAAATGTGAGCTTAAATTAAGTAGGTAAGGATGTACCCAAAGTTGTAGCTGCACGAGGCGTCAAAAATGTTCATCCCAACTACACTGACTCGGATAAATAACGGGTCAGCAAATCCCATACAAAATATGTTTGTTGGTAAGCGTATTTAGTCGGCAATGTGGCAGCGCCAGCGCAGCCGCGAGGTCGCGCCGCAGTGTAGAGGTGACTTACATAACTGTCCCGGCAAACAAACTCTCGCAAATACGTGTTTTCCTTCAAACCGCTGTTTGCGCATTTTCAGCAAACACAGCTATCTCTCACATTGACACGAAGTAAACAAGACGCCAACCAGTTATGTTTTGTCTTCATCAATCGCAGTCGCAGTATATTTCCAGTACTTGCTAAGCAAACAAAAATTGAAACCAGAAAATATGATTCAAATGTTTTTCTGACATCTTTAGCAACCGTAATAAACTGCAACAGGTTCACAGTAGGTGGAATGGGCACAGGCCTCCTCTTTAAATGAGAGGGCTTGGGCTATTAACATAGTTACCGTAGTTCCCTAGTAGTATAATAGTTAAACTCAGAGAGGCGTGGCCAGATTCAGACCCACGACCCTTTTAGGCTACTTACACGTTTTTTTTAAAGAAAGGAACACAAGTTGGAAATTCGGCTTCGAAACATGACACAGCTATACATTAAGTAACTGTATAAGGTTAATTTGACTTAATAGCCCTGTGAATGTTTTTAAAGATTTCTGAGACATAATCGTCAAATGTTTTTAAAAATTTCTGAGACATAATCGTCAAATGTTTTTAAATGTTTCTGAGACATAATCGTCAAATGTTTTTAAAGATTTCTGAGACATAATCGTCAAATGTTTTTAAATGTTTTTGAGACATAATCGTCAAATGTTTCTAAAGATTTCTGAGACATAATCGTCAAATGTTTTTAAAGGTTTCTGAGACATAATCGTCAAATGTTTTTAAAGATTTCTGAGACATAATCGTCAATAGTTTCCATACACTGATCAATGTTCGTCAGGCGAGGGTGTTCCGTCAAAATAACCCACCAGAAATATTCCGGAATAATTTTTAGAGGCCTCGTAGAGTCTGTTGTGTTGTTGGTATTTTCTACATAGTTTCTACAAGTAAACATGTCCAATTGTCCGCCGTCCGTGGAGGTAATGGCAATACATTTATAACCTCCCGAGAAAGTGAGCCGTCGCGGCCCGCGCCGGCGCTCCGTAGATAAGCAGGTAAACAATATACATTTAATCCATGCTGATGTTTCACTAGATAAGTTATAAAACATTTATCTTACCGTTTTGCCGTGACTTTTGTGATTCCGCGCATTGAGTAATGTTTGTTCCGTTCGTGATCACTGAACTGATAAAACGTTGTTTCTGTCACGTCTTGGCGACAGGCTTAGTCATTCAGATGGTGGTAGCGATCCTGACGGACCTCGCACTATGTCCTTACGGGGTAGACAGAGCCTAAGGTAACAAGACCTAGAGGCCACGTTTAGCATAATTGTGGGCGTATACGTAGAAAGGGGAATCAAAATAGTGTTGGGTTGCTAGCCGCATCGCCTATAAAATGATCATAAGATTTTTGCCTATTCCTTCGATGGGCTTTTACCATCTGCGCGGGAAGCAACCGGTACATTCTATATTTGTTCTTCGCTCCCAGTAGACCAGCATGGAAAGCATGGATGCATGTGCCCGCAAATTTAATTATGAGACCTGCCTAAATCACAGAGACCGATGAGTATAGCGCCGTCCTGCTCTACAGGGTCTCATTTCGTAGAATTGTTTTGGAATAGGTATGTACTTCCGCGAATCAACGAACAAAAAATTTATAAATCGGTTGGCTTCATATTGAAACCATTGCATTTCGAATTTTTTTTTCTTTTTTTTTTAATTTATCGAATTGTCGAATTGGTGAAAGAGGGGCTGATCTCATCTCCAATGGCAAAGCAAAACCCGATCCTTCAAAAATAGGCATGAATTGGGTACTAGGTAGAGTTTTTTTGGAGACTTTTTTTTGTGTTTAGTTTTTATAATTTTATCTGGGTCCCACGGAAAAACAGCGTTGCGGCTTGCCGCAACATTATGCTGAGTGGGGTCCATTTTACACCATATCGGTACTATTCCTTAGAACAGTGAAACCTGGATAACTGGGACTTCAAGGGACCTGCGAAATAGTCTCATTTAAAGAGGTATTCCACATACCCAGTGTCTCAGATAGCCAGGTATAAATTAATATCTGTCTCATTTACAGAGGGTCCCATTAATAGAGGTGAAAATAGAGGTTACTATAGTTATAGAGGTGCGACAATGAAATAAAATGTGTAGTAAAAACATATACATACCTACATGAGTAAATAAAACAGGTAGTTCACAAAAATAATCAAGAAGTTTTTTTTAATATAAATAGTACAAAACCGCACGTAAAGATAATTACGGCCTTAATTTCGTCATTTTTCAAAAAGACGCCGATTACAACAAAACAAAACAAAACCTGAGGTCATTGAGGCACAAAATTAGCTAAATTTAGTAAATAAAACGAAAATTAAAATATGTAGTGCCAGTTACAGAGGTGATAACATTTTGTCTCAGTTACAGAGGTTATTGCCAGTGAAATTTAAAGGAAACAATTTAGAAAAATTGTTCCTTAAAATATAATCTCAGTAAAAGAGGTAAAATACACTGGATGTCTCAGTTATAGAGGTAACAATGACGATAAAATCGAAACAAGAATCCCAGATATAGAGGTTTGTTTTGTCCCACTATAGTTCGTCCAATCATTTATTTTCTCGATGACAGCTCCCGCAGAATGTAACTGCGCTTTTTACGCAAAAATTAACTTTTAAATGCGAGGTTAATCATTGTAATTGTAATCCCATAGAATGTAACTTTATGAAAACGTTTATTGTTTATCGCACTTTAAAAAAATATCACTGCATATATGGACTCAATTTGTCTTAGATGAATATTATATGAGATCAAGGAACAAAATTAGGCAGTTGTCATATTTTTTATACCTCGCATTTAAAAGTTAATTTTTGCGTAAAAAGCGCAGTTACATTCTACGGGAGCTGTCATCGAGAAAATAAATGATTGGACGAACTATAACAGAGGTAATTCAGTGCTAAGGTGTCGGGACCACAGCATGAGTACCAGCTATGGAGGTTTCTCACTTATCCAGGTCCCACTTAACCAAGTTTCACTGTATATTGTATTTCTCCTTATTTTATATCTACGTGTATCGAATGTGTGTAAACAAATGTTTCTCTTTCTTTCTTTCTAGCGGTCGTTCGCGGTCAGCGCCGGCGCAGCCCAGTTGGCAGCCGCACAATGGGTGACATTGGCGCGGGCGCGTTACATTACGCTACGTAATAATTGCATTACAATAGATTACAAGCTCAAGTGGCGCGGGTGGCTGACACGCGGCGGCGCGTGCGCGGGCTGGGCGCAGGAGCAACGCTGTTCACGAAACAGACCAACAGTAACGGAACTGTATTGGTTTCCTTAACAAGTGATAATTGTGAGTGTTAACGGGTACGTGTGGACGCGTCATGAGAGTCCGTTACGTACTTATTTATGGATAAATAGAATATTTCATACCACACGATTTAGGTACATCTCTGCCATGCCCTATGCATTACTTACTTGTTTGCCGTTTTGAGTATTTGAAAAACTGTAGCCGTTGTTGCCGAATTTCGATGAAATTTGGACATAAATAAAATCATTTTTAAAGAATAAAGTAGGTATCTGTAAAAAAATCGGTTCTGCAGTTTTGAAGAAAAGGGGAAGTGACTATGAAAGCCGTTTTCATAAATTTTCCGTAGGTATGATCTTCCATACTGGTCTGGAAGTAAAGAAATAACATAGAATGTACCAGTTGCTTCCCGTGCTGATGGTAAAAGCCCATCGAGGGAATAGGGCGAAAATCTTAGGAATCATGTTATAGACGATGCTGCTAGCTACCCATCACTATTATGATTCCGCTTTCCATCTACAATTATGCTAACCGTGGCCCTTAGGTCTTGTTATCATAGGCTCTGCCTGCCCCGTAACGGCTATAGATGTGATATGAGTATGTATGATCTATGGCAGTGGGGGTTGCCAGGTTGGTATGTGGGACCCTTCTTCCCAACTGCCCACTTTCTTAGCGAAAGGAGGAGGGGATCATACCCACTAAAAACCTACCGGTATGCCCTCACCGCCATTAGAGGGCACCACGGGAGCATGATGGTAGCACCGTGACCTTACCGCTGCCTACCCTGACGAGCCCCTTCACGCCACTAGGTACGTTTCAGTCTGGACCGCACTTGTTCATTTCATGCTCTTTCCGGAGAGTGTTGATGGAGGGAAAAGCAATATTTTTTATTTTGCAAAAGTCTCGGTGATATGTTTTCGTCTTAAATGGGCCTAACTACCTACAAAACATTGCGTTAAAAATTGCCGCCACGCAAACCCATTGGTGTAGAACTCTCGGTATGTAATTCGATTTTGCCTAATAAACGCTTACAGCGCTGAATGGAGGTTTGGCAACCGCCGCGCACCATGACGACGCATGGGGCGGTTGGCCAACGCCACGCTCGGGCAGGCGCCGCTACTCGCCCAAGAGGGGCGGCTGCTTTTTTACACAATAGCTGATCCCGTGACTTCGTTCGCGCAGAATTAAATATAGGCTATGTTTATCAGGGGAATGCAGGTTCTAATGGTAAAAGAATTATTTAAGTAAACAAATCCAGTAGTTTCTGAGCCAGTAGTTTCAATGCAAACAAACATTCACATCTTTCCTCTTTACAATATTAGTACAGTCAAGGGCAAAGATATGTAAACACCACTGAGTGTCAAAAAGCATGGTCATCTAAATGGTCATAAATTTGGCAACATACAAAAGTACATAAATTAGTATACATGATTTGAGAGATAACTATGTATACAACATTTGCAATATTATGTCCTCGTGTATTAGGCCATAAACTTAGAAACACCGTAAAGTTCAAAAATATGTATACACTATTTAACCATTAATTATGTATCTAATATGATAACCAAAAATATGTAAACAATCCAAAATTCTATTAACACAACTCTATTGTCAGGAGCTTATGAACGTATTTGCGCAACATCGTACTCTGTAATCTTAATGTAATCAGCCAACCACTTGAAGTTTCAAGTCGTATACAACAACTGCTATTCCAAACTCTTTAACTGATCATTACTCTATTTATTTTAAATCATGTCATGTGCCCACAATCTTGCTAAATGTGGCCTGTAGGTTGTAGGTACCTGTTACCATAGACTCTGTCTACCCCGTAAGGGATAAAGACGTGATTTGTGCATATGTATGTGCATGTGTCATGTGTCACTTTTGGATTTTTTAATTCCATTTGACTTACCGTTTCTTATGGTTTATCTGGCGGCTTTTCATTAATTTTGAAGGAGAAAATGTATCGTTTAAGCGATCATTTAAAACATAGGATTGTTGCCTTATGCGAGGAAGGTATATCCGTGCTTGATATAGCTCTGCTGACGAATTAGGCATCACGGTAAGAAATATTAAACATGTTAATAATAACGTACTATAGAAAATATTACTCTCTAATCACTTTGTCTTAAGTTTAAGGAGTGGTTTTCTTTATTATACAGTTATTTTAAGTATACTTTGCCTTTTATTAAGTAAAAAAGTGGACTTGTAATGGCTGAAATGATGATGATGATGATGGTGATGAAGTAAAAAAAAAATTGAAAATAGCGTAAATCGCCAATTACTGTATGATTTGATATTGACGACACGGATGGCTCAGTGGTGAAGCAACCGGTTTCTGAGTCGAAGGTCCCGGGGTCGAGACCCGGCCAGGGTAATGTTTGTGTGATCAACTTGAATATTTGTGCTTGGGTCATGGATGTTCTACATACATACATACATACGATATACATATATCACGTCTTTATCCCTTACGGGGTAGACAGAGCCTGAGGAAACAAAACCTTAAGGCCACGTTTAGCATGATTGTAGGCGTGTAGGTGGAAAAATTAATCAAAATAGTGATGGGTTGCTAGCCGCATCGCCTATAACATGATTCCAAAGAATTTCGCCCATTCCCTCGATGGACTTTTACCATCTACGCGGGACGAGAAGCAACTGGTACATTCTATGTTTTTCTTATACATACATACATTCACACATACATACATACATACGTACATTCTATGTTCTATATATTTAAGTATGTATTTATTTATATAGTTATGTATATCGTCATCTACTCGTAACTAGTAGATACCCATAACACAAGCCTTCTTGAGTTGTCCCTGAATTTACCTAGCGTTTTCATCTTCAATCAAAATCAACGAAATCTGAATCTGTAAAATCTATTAAACATGCCGATTGATAACGTCGTGGTGACAGGTCAAAACATGCGACAAACATATGCAATGACAAGTCTGTACTGTTTTCGTGAATTGTCAAAACATACACTTTACAAATTTGTTTCGTGTGACTAGGCCGTAAAGCTGATATTCGCAGATTACATTTTGTATACATATTTTTGTGGCAATTACTGAATCTATATTTAATTACATAAGTATGACTATAATATTTTGCATTATTTGCAGGATACTAATAATGGAATTTTTATTGTATACAAGTTTTTGGACTTGCCAGGTACATATTTATGTTGCCAGTGTAGTTTGCATATTAATTCCCATTTGAATGAGTATATATCTTTTTAACTTTATATGATTACTTATTTTCTTTCACATTACTTGCATATATATCTTTGCCCTTGACTGTACCTAGTGCAGACAAGGAAAGAAAACAGTTTGCGGCCGGTAGGACCTTGTGCTAGGTCCGACCGGTTCATGTATGGGCTGACAATTGGCATCGGAATCAGCTAGCTGTCACATTCATATAAGAACTGTCAAAATAAACACGGTGGCGATTGCGAGCGAGTTAGACAATAAGCCTACGGATCGCTACCACGTTACTCACTAATTGTCACACCAATTCCAAGCCCAGTTTCATAAAAATGGCTGTCCCCGCTGTGCCTCAGTGTAACCGCACCCTAAGGTCCCGTGTGTCGCGGTCGTGCAGCTAATCCGGAAGCTTTGAGCTTTCCAATATAACCCCGAGAGCGCTTAAACGCATCGAGCTTTGAGATGTCGACGCCGTTCAACTTTCGCGACTGGGCAAAAGCTAAGGCAGGTAGGTAGAAGAAAAAAAAACAAATCAAAATTTTATTTTTGAAAATTGGCCGCCAGAGGGCTCTTCTACAAGTCTTTTTGAAACTACCAGCGCATTCGGAAAGACCATCATTGCCAAGAAGAATGCGCCGCAAGAAACTTGGCAGAACTTTTTCGAAATAAAATACAGTAAGAATACTTAAATTCTACTTAAATTAAATTAAATAGATTTATAAAAGGGATGTATAAGGTCCCCGAGCCTTAAATTATATTAGTCTATAGTAGAGATGTATAAAGTCTCTACTATAGTCAAAGAAATTCCTTTACCACCCTAGCTTTATAATGTCGTGGAATAAAACATTAAAGTATACTTATCTAACATAGGAAATGTCGTCAAAATGGTACCTACAGTCTGTGAGCTTTAGAACATTAGGGTTGCGGGTACGATGAGATGAGATAAGTGAATGAGACAGCAAGACAAAGCCGAATGTCGTTCCATGTTCTAGAAGCTAATGGAATGTGAAGAACTCGTCGACTATAGCTTAGATGGGTACGAGTAGGGTGAGTATCGAAGAGGGTATTTACAAGTGTCTAGTATAAACGGATGCGGACCAGTAGGTTGCTTACCTACCTCACTCGCAATCGCCATCGTGTTCATTTTGACAGTTCTTGTATGAATGTGACAGCTAGCTGATTCCGATGCTAATTGTCAGCCCATACATGAACTGTCAAAATGAACACGATGGCGATTGCGAGCGAGTTAGGTAATAAGCCTAAAGGATGAGGTGGTGATGATTGCGGGATGGCATTGCAGGAAGGACAAAAACGATCGTCGTGAAGATTCTTTCGGAAGGCTTAGTAGAAGTCTAGTATGATGTCTCGCGCCTGTGACCGGACTGTCGCCAATGGATTGAGAAGTCATTACACTCTCAATAAACCCCGTGAGTTATTCGCCGCGTCCAATCGATTCGCATGTGTAAAATTGTATAGTAAATAACGTTTAAGTGCGGTAAATTGTTCAAATGTGTTTTAAAGTGTGCTAAACTGGTTTATTTCAGGTTATTTCCATTGGATCTGCGTCTGTATCAAACTGATTGCAATTTGTTGCAATTACAATACCCTTGAGAGTAAACTAGCTTAGAGACAGTATCGCCACTCACTATACCTGCACTACTTATAGCAATGTGTAAGTAGTGTACCGGCGCGTGCGCATTTGTCACTGTGCGGCAACTCCAGGCACGACTCCGCTCCATTAGCCAAGTGACGGTGATTGGAGCCCCGCGGACAGCGACATCTCTCGGCGGCTGTGACGTAACGCGGGTTGCGCAAACGCAGCGTGCGTTCGACTCCCTGTTTGAACCAAATACGTCAGTTGCACGCTGACGCTGACGGCTCCACAGCCGCCTAATAACTAGCTTAGACACGCTAGGCTGACGCCTACACATTGCTTAGTAGAAGCATAACACGTGGTGATGACTGATGACTTAGTTTTACCCCTAAATTTAGGGGTAAAAAATAAAAATCGGCAAATTTTAGGGGTAGAATTTTTTCAGGGGTAATTCATGTCTCTAAAAAGTATTTGAGACTTAATTTGCACACGTAAAAAAGAAAATTATAAAATATCTTACACAATATTACAGTGTGACACTAAGGCATCTTCAAAAACCGAACGAATCTCTTTTTAATAGCTGGCTTCGCACTCTTAACCATACGTTATGGGTGTCCAGGTAACCCGCACGCTCGTATTTCCCCTAAGTTTTCCGTCAAAAAATGACGTTTGGTAGCGAGGGTAGGGGTGAAGGAAGGCTGCTGGGAACGTGGGCCGCTGAGGGGGCTACGAGGAGTTAACCTCTTTAAAAAAAACAGACGGTCACCGGCGGGGGAGGGCGGGGATTCCGGAACCCGCATTCAACGGTGCCGTCGCCACCTGCCCCATCCCGGGGCGGCCAGTGGACGTTGCGGTGGTCACCGTGTGCGCCCGCAACGCCCGCAGTTCAAGGCCTGGAGGGAACGTGTGTGTTTTTAGACGGTAGGCCTCTCCCCTCCTTCCATAGGGAAGGCAGCGGCGAGATGGAGAGCCCGTCATACCTCCGTTCGTATGCTGCCCCGAGCGCGGAGATGCATAAGGCGCATTTTCCACACGTTAAAAAAAAAAAAAAAAAAGGGGTGAAGGAAGGTAGGCGGGGGTAAATTTTTGACACTTGTAACTTTAAGTAGTGAAGGGGCGGCAATACTGGTGGTGCAGCTGCGCCTGCGCCGGCGCGAGCTCATTAGAAACCGCCTCGTTGTGGGTCACATACTACACGACCAAGAAGAAGGAAAGCCATGTGCAGTCAGCAGTACAGTCAGCAGTGCGGGGAAAACACGACATTAGGCTCGAATTTGTTATTATATTTTTATGGTTTCTAATCTTGTACTTGAGGAATGAATACCGCTTGCGCGCGCGCAGGCTGCGTGACCGTTGGACGCGCCACTGCCATATTCCGTTGATATACCTACGGTACGGCAAATCTAACAATGAACTATGTACACTTCCCTTTGCACCTTCTATTGGCTCATTTCTTGCTTCTACAGATGCCGTACGTATTAAAATTCATTAGGTAAGTTTGAAATACGTAAAAGTACAAAATGTGAAATGGCAACTGAACACGATTGTATAAATAAAGCTAACCTAAAATATTACCCGATCAAGAAAGTTCGGTCAGCTAACAGGTAGTTCCACCAAAAGTTTGCACCCGCACAGAGTCGTGCACGGCGGTTTTTGTTGAAATGCCCGCGGGACGCCGCGCGCTACGAGTATGTTGCATTTAATGTAATGATAACAGGTGGTTACGGGTTGGATAACCACTTGAAGCCAGTGCGCGATGCACTCAACCTTTGTCTTATACAAAATCATAATAAACGATTAATCTCAGACTACGCATGCAAATGACTCCAAAAGGAAGCGCAGACGTCGGTAACCACAATCAAGGGCATAAATATTGTGTACGTTATCAAAACACACACAATACCTACACCTTTATGCCACAAACAATAAGGTTGGTGATACGAGTTTGGCTGTACCTATCGATATTTATGACTTCGACTGTACGAATATGTTATATTCAGATCAAAGGGATATTTTCTCGACAGTTTACCTGAGGCCCGATTTTTGAAAGCACATCGCTCGAAAGTGGTATAAATCAACTTATATCCCCAAAACTACAGCGCTAATCAAAGTTTTGACTAGTTCACTAGATTAATGAGAGCTTGTGATTGTCTTCTATGCTAACTAGGTTAGGTACTCGTATTTCAAATTTAGCAAAAATTTTCACCACTTTCGAGTGTTATTTTTGCACATGTGCTTTCACAAATCGGGCTCCTTTTGATATCGATAACCATTCGTCAGTTGATATTAAGTGTCTGGCTGGATTGCCCTGCCGTGAGGGCAGACTTACGGCTCGTTGGCAGTGTTCAGCAGCGAGCCGGCCGGCATCGCGTGCCGCAAATCGCAATAACTCGGGCGCTTCCTGCTGCCGCTAGTAATCCCAGTCAATTACAAACGAACATCTGCACGCAAATTTCACCATTTTAATGGCAAGCCAGTTCAAGTCTAGAATTAAATTACTTTCTCACTATTTCTCAACAGGTTTTTTAATATTACAAAATCAGTGATTCGAAAATGGAAAATATATTAAGTAGGTGCCCACGTAACGCGTTAGCTACAATACCTCCGTACCCGTTTTTATTAGGTACCTACTAGCTGTTGCCCGCAACTTCGTCTGCATAGAATTCGTTTATCGCTATCCCGCAGGAATCACGCAATTTTCCGGGGTAAAAAGTAGCCTATGTGTTATTCCAGGCTATAATCTATCTATGTTCTAAATTTCATCCAGATCTGTACAGCCGTTTTGGCGTAAAAGAATAACAAACATCCATCCATACTTAGAAACTTTCGCGTTTATAATATTTATATAATATTTACTAGCTGTTGCCCGTAACTTCGTCTGCATAGAATTCGTTCATCGCTATCCCGCAGTAATTACGCAATTTTCCGGGATAAAAACTAGCCTATGTGGTATTCCAGACTACAATCTATCTATGTTCCAAATTTCATCCAGATCTGTACAGCCGTTCTGGCGTGAAAGAGTAACAAACATCCATCCATCCATCCATCCAATACTTACAAACTTTCGCGTTTATAATATTAGTAGGATGTTTTAATAAAAATGTGAAAGTTAGCAATACTTAATACTTCTTTTCACTTACTTATAAACGCTAGCAAATTAGACCGTTAATTTATAAAAAAAAACAGGAAAATTCACAATATCAATATAACTAGGTACGCAATAATACAAGTACCTACGCACTTTCTTACTATGAATACATTCCAACACGATGAATCTTAGGTAGGTGCCATAATGACAATTAAAAAGTCGACACAGAGGCCATGGGTGTGGTCATTGAGGAAGGAGCCGCTTCGGCTTCGCAAAGCGGCCACATCTGGCATAATTTTGAACACAGACCCGGTCAGTCTCACCGCCTCACCCCGAAACCCCTTGCCTCTAGACTTAGCGATTGACATTTCGGTATTCCGGTTATGTTATTCTAGAGACAAAAAAAGCCGTGGTAGCCTAGTGGTTTGACCTGTGGCCTCTCAAGCAGAGTGTCGTGGGTTCAAATCCCGGGCGCGCACCGCTGAGTTTTTCGGAATTTATGTGCGAAAATTACATTTGAAATTTGCCATGAGCTTTTCGGTGAAGGAAAACATCGTGAGGAAACCTTGCACACATCTGCGAAGAAATTCAATGGTGTGTGTTAAGTTCCCAATCCGCACTGGGCGCGCGTGGGAACTATAGCCCAAACCCTCCAATACACGGAGGAGGCCTATGCCATGAGGCACGCCGAATTACGCGACAATTTAATAATAAAAAAGAAACAACAACAACAAAAATGAAATTGTAGCGAACTCGGAATAAAAAGGCTATATAAATAAATAAATAATAAAAATTCTAGAGACTCCGTTATCCTATCAGCATACCTTGATCCAAATCCGTTCAGCCGATATAGCTTGAAACGACCAAACGTACAGACAGACATGCTCGCAAACTTTCGCATCACTATCATACATTACTACATAGTATAAATCAAAGTCGCTTTCCGCTCTCTCCCTATGTATGCTTAGATCTTTAAAACGAATTTCGATACGGTTTTTTTAATAGATTTAATTGATAGAATCATTCAAAAGGAAGGTTTAGATAAATTCCTACATTCTTAAGTGTAATCCTACGCGGACAGAAGCTAGTTTAATTTATAGATTTTACCTGATAAAATGTATAATTGGTTAATCTAACCTCCAATGTCGATTGCAGTGTGTTAAATTTGTAGGTACTTGATGAAGGCAATTTACAATCTATGTATAAGTGGCCGAAGTGGCCTCGCATGTGAGGGGACGCTAGCTGCCTCAAAGCCTAAATGGCCGAAGTTCGCATCGTACCGTCCCTGTCTCTCTCATTCGATGGCTATTTGTAGGAATTATAGGCACGATACGAACTCGAATTTGGAATTTGTAAGGCCAGCGTTGGGCCATCCCCGCGCCGCGGCGCTTGCGCCACCCGCACAATGGCGCCGATTTAAATGATCCGAGATTCGTCTCGCATTACTTAACCTAATGAGTGCGCGCGCGCCGTACGTACAGTCAGCAAAAGATCCTTTGTGAGGCGAGGCATGTGGCATCACCGCCATGCGTCATGATTAAAGCACTTGTGTTGGACTCTTATTTACTGTTCCTTATGTGGCACTTACCGTAATGTATTCCGTATGATTCCAATACAACTCCAAAATAATCTTCCGGATATAATCTACTAGCTTCTGCCAGCGACTTCGCCTGCGTAGAATTGTACATACATAGACCTTCCTCTTAAATCACTCTACTATTGAAGATAACCGCATCAAAATCCGTTACATAGTTTTAAAGATCTAAGCATAGGCACAGGCAGACAGACAGCGGAAAGCGACTTTTTTATACTATGTAGTGATTTAGTGATAAAGGGATAAGTCCGCCTTTGTGCATGTATCTCAGTGTTTGTCAATTGTATTTCTCTTGTTTATTTTGCATAATAAAGAGTTTACATACATACATACAAAAACTGATAGCCTTCAAACTACCCTCACTCAAGTCACAATAATGTTCTACCTACCTTTATTACTAAACCAGGATGAGAAAGAGATTGAAAAATCCGTCATTCCATAAACTTACGTCAAATTATGATAGATTTTTCAATCCATTTCTCATCGCGGCTTAGTAATACATACCTATTATAGGCTTTTTTCCCAACGTGGTCACCGTAATTGAGTGGGATCTCGAACAAAACTCGAAGATACCTCCCATACTAACTTCACTTAAGCCCAGCTTACCTACCCTGTGCAATTAATTTCGTGGACTTAGATTTACATTGCGGCGTTTGATTGATCACTTTATAAAACGTTAGTCCATCGGCCGCGCAATGTACCACTAGTTGTACGAAATTGCTTGCGTGACATATAAACTGGGCTTAAGGAAATACGAACCGTGGTCCGGAACCAGTAGCCTCCCTCGGGACCTTGCTCCAGTAGCTACTAGAGCTGTGCCATGCTTTAGTTCCTGGCAAAACAGACGGGAAACATTCTAGACACGACTCTGTCAAGGCCAAGGCCAAGAAGAGCCAGTGGCAACTATTGTGAGCTCTGTGACCAAAATGTTAGGTACTGCGCTGCTGACCGTACGCGACGCCGTGATATGTATACATATACATATTAATTGTAACAATTGTAAACTGTATAATCACCTATTGAATTTATTTAGGTTTCTATCGTGCATGTATGTAGTCCTTCTTAATATCGTAAAGCATAAAAGATCACAAAGTTGCGAAAACTACTAAGTTAAGTAATTTGTACCTGATGTCATAAGTAGTTATCGTCGATGTTAGGTACACTGTATGTATATCTACCTACATGCTTGGTACTGACTATAAGGTCATCTATGTCTGTCTGTAGCTTTTGCTGACTGCTTGCATTGTCATTCAATTTAAACACAATGATTATTTTAGGTGCCGTCAACTTTGGTAACTTTGGGGCTACTTTGATCGTTTTGAAATTGTTATAAAATCGATATTGTCCATATGCGGTGAATTTTTTGCATGTAGACGCAAAGGCGATCGATGAAGGCATTGATTGGAAGCATTAAATGCAAATAAACATTAATGGTTTCATCATTATAACTACATTTTCAAGTCACCCCGTAAATCAAAGGCACCCCGGTTGACGGTAGGTACCGTTTATCTTTCCGACCGATTACGATTAAGTTTGTATGAATTTGATTTAATTTAAAAAATCCTAAGAAACAAACCTAATTAAAAGTTAGTAATAATAGTTTCCGACACATCTTTTTGAAGATAAATTTTGAAGTAAAATTTTAAATATTGCGCCATTGAAAACTCACCACAGATTACGCAACGGTGCAAAAAATAAAAATGGTCCCAGCTTACCTTTTAAGCACCGCTTTTCGTTTACTCTGAAAATTCTCTTAAGTAATCTCATAATTATCAGTTTAAAGTGCAATCTCATTATCATAATAAGATGTTCACTACTTCACTACTATAATAAAAGGAGTGTGTTAGTTTTCCAAGAATTATTGACCACTTTTATAAACACAAGGCAGGAAACAGTAACAGTCGAACATTGCAATCAGCTGACTGTCAATGTCAGTGTCAACTTCAAGTCAAGATTTTTCGTGTTGATTTGATAGTCTACGTGACTGTATGGAAAAATCATTGTTACGTCGATTTGTGGTGGTTTAAAGTTTGAAGAGCCGGCAGTAAACACTGTAAACATCCAGCAATGCGCGCCCTGACGTTCAGCGTGCTGCGGCGCTGCAAGGCGCGGCTGTGGCGGCCGGCGCCGCGCGCGCTCTGCTCCCTGCCGGACCCCGCCGCAGATACAGGTCACTTTACACCTTATCTACCACCCTTAGATCCGTCTAGCCTCTCTTTTGTGAAGCCAAAGTAGCTGGCTCCTGTAAAAAATCTTATAAACGCGCTCTAACCCATTATTTGTGAGTTGATTCTTGTAACTTGTTTAATGGTCACTGAGCCTCTTATTGTTATAAGCTATTGGTTTGGTAGGGATAGCCAGATGTGTTTACCCTTTTTGTTACGTCCATCAGTCTACTTGACCAACATTTACATGATTGTTTTTGCTGGTTTCGAAGATGGCTATTTCTGTATAGTTTAACTGGACATGCAAAAGCTTAGAAAAAGTAATTTAGCTGGTGCAAAAGTGCATTAATAATACTGACGGAGTTACTGCCTGTTGTACACCACTATTTAGTTTCCGAAATTGTTTGGTAATGTCTATAATTAGTACTGCGAATAAGATGGCAACAACATTATCATAGGTGTCCGAGACAAAGGCTGGTGTCGACAAGGCTTACTGTCGTGATTCCAAAAAACTATAATTCATTTTCTGTACATTACTATGGCGCTGTATCAATTGACCAATTTAAATCGCTGAGAGTGATAGAACAGATCCTGAACTGCCTATTATATCTATCACTGGCAGGTGCACAAAGCCTGGTGGAGGTGCATTCGTCGTGGCCTGCAGGGGAGCACGCCGAGCTGTGCGCGGAGGCGCTGCGCGGCATGCGGGTGCTGCCGGGGTTCGTGTCGGAGGCCGAGGAGGCCGCGCTGCTGGCCGAGCTGGAGCCCGCGCTCCGGCGCATGCGATACGAGTTCGACCACTGGGACAACGTGAGTTACCTGCAACGCTCACTTGGGGAGGATTTTGTGCAATTCAGTTAATACTTGTCAGACTAAAAGTTTTCTCAACATCATTGGCTTAACTATAACATCTGGAGTCCATAGTAAATTCATCCGATGGTCCTTCCTAAGGCATTATTATCTTTTTTGTGCTCTACGCCAAGCCAATTCGAAGCCTTGTAGAGCTAGGGGCCCATGGCATTACGCAGGTCCTGCCACTCTGTAACTACAACACCCTATAACATTTTTTTTTTAACGCCAAGTGTAGGTAAATAGTTAAGATAGTTTAAATCTTATGCCATGGGCTGATTAAAGTATGATGGAATAAACATCCAAGAGGATTTCAGATTTAACGTAAATCATCGATTATCATGATTCGTATACGACTCGCTTTATAAACTACAGTGTAAATCGTTGTTTTAATCGATGCATTAAACAAAGTTTGCTATGAAACCTCATATAAAATTATATGAACCTTGCAGAAAAGTAATTAGCTAGTGCGGTGCTCGCTCTCTCGCTCTGTCAATCCTCCTGTGGTCGCGTCAGCTAGTAGGCGACCAGTCGGTAATGAAACGGTCCGTGCGGCAGGCGATCCAGGGCTTCCGCGAGACCGAGCGCAGCGAGTGGTCGCCGGAGAACGCTTCGGTCCTGGCGCGCGTGCGGGCGGCGGCGTTCCCCGGCAGCGGCCCCGACGCCGAGCTGCTGCCCGCCGCGCACGTGCTGGACCTGGCCGCCGCCGGACACATCAAGCCGCACGTAGACGCCGTCAGGGTCAGTGCACAAGCGTACTGTAAATTCCACTAGCTAGAGGCAGCCTCGGGTCGAGCGGCTGCCTCGCTCCGAGGCCGCGCGAGTGGAGACGCTGCTTAAGACGTAGAGTAAGCTCTAACCTCTAGTGTATAAGCACCTTATGGCAGGGCGGTAGGGTATAGTCGACCGAGTC
The DNA here is from genome assembly GCA_949127965.1 of Pandemis corylana. Taxonomy (NCBI): domain Eukaryota; kingdom Metazoa; phylum Arthropoda; class Insecta; order Lepidoptera; family Tortricidae; genus Pandemis; species Pandemis corylana. The sequence continues at coordinate 14,819,378 of OX421864.1, read as the reverse complement.
ACTGCTCTTTTGCGGGTAGGATCCTGCGCAAGGTCCGTCCGCACGCTACAACCCTAATCCCAGAGCAAGCAGCAGTGAAAAGACTGAGACAATGAGGTTACTGGCATGGAACGCTATTCTATCTTATCTTAGTCCTGGCAATGCCATTCTTTGGCGTTGCGGGTGGACTCGTCCAAGCCCAGTCCTGCTTAATGAATGCTTGTAAAATGTGCTACGGCACAGCCCGAAGAATCGCAGCAGGCAGGTCACCAGTGCACGCAGGGCAGGAGCAGGAGGTTCTCGTGTGGCGACCTCGTATCGAAAGTCGCAGCGGAGAATGTCGCGGGAGTCCGCCGGATGAGGGCTGCGCGAGACCGGTCTTCATTGGTGTATTTTGGGGGAAGTTTAGGTTGAGCAGTGGACGTCTTTTGGTTGACGATAATGATGATGAAATCGCGTCTGTGTGTCAGTTCTGCGGCGGCGTGATCGCGGGCCTGTGCCTGCTGTCGGACGCGGTGATGCGGCTGCAGCACGAGGCGCACCAGCAGCTCGGGCTCGACGCGCTGCTGCAGCGGCGCTGCCTCTACATCATGAGGTACCGTGGTGCGGCTGCAGCGCGAGGCGCACTCTCATTCGAATCCAACTAATCTATCATTCCCAATTCACATCAGTCCAGTCCAGCTGGACTGGAGCATTGGATAAGACGAACACCTGGAAATCGCTACTGGAATACTGGCATTCCAACGGCGGTCTTAAATGTTTCAATAGTGCGTCCAGTTTACAGGCATACATACATAAATCACGTCTTTATCCCGTACGGGTTAGACAGAGCTTAAGACAACAAGACTTTAAGGTCACCCTTAGCATGATCGTGGGCGTATAGGTGGAAAGGGGAATCAAAAGTGACGGCTCGCTAGCCGTATCGCCTATAACATAATTTCTAAGATTTTCGGGCATTCCCTCAATGGGCTTAGTTTAGTGTTGACCGGCAGGCTTATTACGCAACTCGCTCGCAATCAGCATAGTCTTCATTTTTGACAGTTGATTCCGAGATTGGTTTAAAAATGAAAACAATCGTTCCACGTAACTCGATCGGCTTGGCATCGCATTCGAAAGCGATTGCGAGCCATTTTTGAAAGCAATTGAACGAATGATTTGCTAAAAAGTTGTTCCACGTAACAAAACGTATTTATTGCTTTTTTTACTTTATAAATCCCACTAAAAACATAAATGTACAAAAGGAGAGCCAAGTTCAATACAAAAAAATATGTTTAGCTGTGGGCTTCGCCGCAAAAAGAATGGAGATCTAAATGAGTGCTAAGTTCTATGCAAAATCCAATTAAAATCAAATCTGTCGTGTTCCAGTGGCGTGTCGCGTTACTCGTTCACGCACGCGGTGCTGGGGGGCGAGCAGAGCGCGTGGCGCGGGCAGCGGCTGCCCCGCCGGCGCCGCGTCGCCGTCATCTGCCGCAGCCGCCCGCCGCCGCACTGACCAGCTCCACACGACACCCAGTGGCGTAACTATAACGTCCGGGGCCCGCGGCAAATTCGCCAGATGGGGCTCCTTCCTCAATATAAAGAAGTGCATCAGCGTCCCTTCTATGCTCTAAACCAACTCAGTTCGGGGCCCCATAGAGCCAGGGGCCCCTGGCATTTTGCCACCCCTGCGACCCTATAGTTACGCCACTGACTCGACCCTCGACGTCCGAACACGACCGGCACCAGAGTTGCGACCGCGAGACCCCATCCTCATCGTGCTCCCGACGTTACCACGAAGTCCGAGTGACGACAGAATACTCCAGAATCCGATTTTTGAATTGTCACTCGGAAGATAGCGAAGAAAGAAAACATGCAAAAAAACGTAGGCGACCGAATTGAGAGCGTCCTCCTTTTTTTGGAGTTGTTAAAAATGACAGCTCTAGTTTTTAATAAAATTTTAGAAGTTCTTACGGGTACAACTCGGGAGTACAGTCACCAGCATAAATATATGATGGTGAACAGCGCTGCAAAAATAAATGATCATGCATTGAGGTCAAAATTATTTGACGATACTACCACTGTAAAAATATGTGATGCTATGTAGCCGGCAAAAACATCCGTCACACTATATCAGCAAAAATATCGGATCGGGACGCTTAAAAATATGTGATTACCCAAAAAATCAATATTATGTGATCACTCATCGCATAATTTTCTATCCGCTGTGAAAGCATAAGCATCGGATGATACGTAGGCCGCATATTTATCTGATGACATGTTGCAAAACCACGAATATGTTATCAATTTGCAAAAACGAACCATTCTTGGTTGACATAGAGCAGTAAATTGTACCTATTAAATTATTTGACAATTCACGAAAAGAGTGCCGTATTGTCATTGTATATGTCTGTCTCACATTTTACTCCATAACACTGACGGGTTCAAATTGCTTAATTGCGAAATTACCTATATGACGCTCTGAGAGGAGGTGTGAACTTTAATAGTATTTTATGCAACTGACGTATAAGAGGGGTTTTTAAATGCGAATTAGTGTGTAGCGTATGAGCCGTAGGTTATGCTATGAAACATGCCATAATTGTTTTAAGACTAAGTTATATAACGTTGTGTACAACACTTTTTCTACGACTTTTTTAAATTATCATCATCATCGTCATCATTAGCAACCGAAAGGCGATCATCGTTTGATCTAGGCCTATGTACTTTTAAATTAAATAGAAATCAACTCACATCTGACATCTCCAGCCTATAACGAGAGGGCTTGGGCTATAGTTCCCACGCGGGCCCGGTGCGGATTGGGAACTTCACACACACCATTGAATTGCTTCACAGATGTGTGCAGGTTTCCTCACGATGTTTTCCTTCACCGAAAAGCTCATGGTAAATTTCAAATGTAATTTCGCACATAAATTCCGAAAAACTCAGAGGTGCGAGCCCGGGATTCGAACCCACGACCCTCTGCTTGAGAGGCTACAGGTCAAACCACTAGGCTACCACGGCTTTTTAACTACATTATTTTAAAAAAGAGAAAAGAAAATATAAAAAAAAACAGCCAAGTGCGAGTCGGACTCACGCACGATATATGTATGAATGTATGTATATTATAAATGCGAAAGTTTGTGAGGATGGATATTCAGTGAAGATGTGAGTGTGTATGATTTTTCCTTCTTCACGCTGAATTTTGAAGTTATCATCCTGGCGTAAGTGGCGCATTCAGAGATACAAAGGAATAAATAGTCCGTTATTATGTGAAGATTAAGTTTTTATTTCTCTCAGTTGCGTTCAAGTTTAAAGTTGTCATCCTTGCCGCGCTCATAAATATAAATTTGTAGATCGTTGTTTACTTATATGGCATTTCTGAGTGTGGAAGTATTAACCTTTGCTTTCTCTCTTTTTCTTTCTGCGGTATAATAGGCACATAATACGTGCTTTCAAAATCTATGTATGAGGGTCCGAGTGTAATTATAATAACAAAATAGAATAGCAAACACAAAATAGTATAACAAAACAGAACTTCCATGCTGGTCTGAGAGTAAAGAAAAAACATAGAATGTACCAGTTGCTTCTCTTCCCGCGCAGATAGTAAAAGCCCATCGAGGGAATTTGCGAAAATCTTAGTAATCGTCTAATAGGCGATGCGGCTAGCAACCCATCACTATTTTGATTCCCCTTTCCACCTATACGCCCACAATCATGCTAAACGTGGCCTTAAGGTTTTGTTACCTTAGGCTCTGTCTACCCCGTAAGGGATAAAGACGTGATATATGTAAAATAAGCAAGTCTTGCAACGCAGTTATTCTATTATGAAAAAGTTTTGAGATGTAATGTTAAACCAAGTTGGTTATTTTATTCAGTACCATCGAACTCAATTTCTACCAACTTGCCTATTTTAAAACCGGATGGAAACACGTTTTACAGTTCTCGAACTTACGCGGCACTGCCGTGCACCCAGATTCTTGAATGCAAAAATGTGAGACAGAGATATACAATGACAATACGGCACTCTTTTCGTGAATTGTCAAAACACTTAATTCAATTTACGGCTCTATGTCAGCCACGGATGGCTTGTTTTTGCAAATTGATAACATATTCTTGGTTTTGCAACATGTCATCAGATATATATGCGGCCTACGTATCATCCGATGCTTATGCTGTCACAGCGGTTAGAAAATTATGCGATGGGTGGTCACATAATATTAATTTTTAGGGTAATCATATATTTTTAAGCGTCCCGATCCAATATTTTTGCTGATATGGTGTGACGGATGTTTTTGCCGGCTACATAGCATCACATATTTTTTCCGCGGTAGTATCGTCAAATAATTTTGACCTCAATGCATGATCATTTATTTTTGCAGCGCTGTTCACCATCATATATTTATGCTGGTGACTGTACAGGGATATTACTAATAATAGTAATATTTACTTCATTTGTATAAACCCAAATAGTATTGCTAAACATTATCGGTGTTATTATTTATTGTTATAGAGTTTAAAAAAACGTTGAATTAAAAGATAGTTTTATTTATCTCAATAAAAACATTGTATTAGCTCTCGACCACTACAAACTTATCTAATAAGTAATAAAAACCTTGTAAAAATATGACAGAACATGTAAGTGAATGTCGTTACAGTTTTAAAATAAATGTTAAACCTTCGGGGCTGAATCTTCAAAATTATACCAAACCCCAGCTGGTTATGCCGCACCTCTCCATCAAACCGCTTGACACAATTGATAGAAAGAGATCCTTATACACTGTCTTATATCTAGTCCTAAATATTTCAGCAGGTAGTTTAACTTTTCATACAACTATCTATAGAAAGTGACCCGGTTTCTTTGCACCCGAGTATATTTCTTTGTAATGGGTTGCTGCATCGCCTATAACATAATTTCAGTGAACTAAATGTCTCTTTAAATGTTTAAATTTGAAGCAGCGACCACACCGCTGCGTGTACGCAGTGACGCGTCGCATAGTCCGCCCCGCTAGTGCTGCGCGTCGTCGTGCTCGTCGAGCGCCTCCACCTCGAGGTACTCGACGTGTCCGTCCAGCTCCTCCGTGTCCATCATCAGCATCTCCACCTGCGCGTCCTGCCACACCGCACAGTTACATCATATACATTTTTTTCAATGTCCGTGTGCTCTTACAATACCAATCGAATTTGTCTTGCTATCTCTTGCACTCGGCCGAGAGTATCAAACCTATAGGTCGTTGGCCGGGGTGACTTTGATAATTTGGGGGTTACTCGTACTTTGATAGTTTTAAACTTACTATAAAATCGATACTGTCCATATGCGGTAAATGTTTGGCGTGTAGACGCAAAGGCGATCGATGAAGACATCGGTTGGAAGCAGGAACGCAAATAAAAATTAATAGTGAGTGAGACAAACCCAAAATGGCGTCCTAAGAGCTCACGGACTATACACAAATTAAAAAAAAAGACCTACTAAATTTGAGTTCACATGGATAGGTATTAAAAAATATCAAACTGTTACCCACTATTTTAGATTTCAAAAGTGAAACAAATTTAAAGCTCGCTGGGACAAAATTATTATGAAACGTGGTTGAGGACCAAAAAGTTACACACCGTTAAAGTTACTTTAGTAAGGTGGTTAAAATTCGCCAACTTTTTCCATTGTGACACGAAAGTTATCCGTACAAATGTATGACTAATTTTTGTGTCACAATGGAAAAAGTTAGCGACTTTTAATTACCTTACGTGTAACTTTCTGGTCCTCACCCACGTCTTTTTTAAGAAACTTTTTTAACTCACTTTAGTATGCATGACCGAATTATCCAAATCCAATTTGCTTGCTTCTATTTGCCATATTGACTCGAAATTTGGTACAGTCACCAGCATAAATATATGATGGTGAACAGCGCTGCAAAAATAAATGATCATGCATTGAGGTCAAAATTATTTGACGATACTACCACTGTAAAAATATGTGATGCTATGTAGCCGGCAAAAACATCCGTCACACTATATCAGCAAAAATATCGGATCGGGACGCTTAAAAATATGTGATTACCCAAAAATTCAATATTATGTGATCACTCATCGCATAATTTTCTATCCGCTGTGAAAGCATAAGCATCGGATGATACGTAGGCCGCATATTTATCTGATGACATGTTGCAAAACCACGAATATGTTATCAATTTGCAAAAACGAACCATTCTTGGTTGACATAGAGCAGTAAATTGTACCTATTAAATTATTTGACAATTCACGAAAAGAGTGCCGTATTGTCATTGTATATGTCTGTCTCACATTTTACTCCATAACACTGACGGGTTCAAATTGCTTAATTGCGAAATTACCTATATGACGCTCTGAGAGGAGGTGTGAACTTTAATAGTATTTTATGCAACTGACGTATAAGAGGGGTTTTTAAATGCGAATTAGTGTGTAGCGTATGAGCCGTAGGTTATGCTATGAAACATGCCATAATTGTTTTAAGACTAAGTTATATAACGTTGTGTACAACACTTTTTCTACGACTTTTTTAAATTATCATCATCATCGTCATCATTAGCAACCGAAAGGCGATCATCGTTTGATCTAGGCCTATGTACTTTTAAATTAAATAGAAATCAACTCACATCTGACATCTCCAGCCTATAACGAGAGGGCTTGGGCTATAGTTCCCACGCGGGCCCGGTGCGGATTGGGAACTTCACACACACCATTGAATTGCTTCACAGATGTGTGCAGGTTTCCTCACGATGTTTTCCTTCACCGAAAAGCTCATGGTAAATTTCAAATGTAATTTCGCACATAAATTCCGAAAAACTCAGAGGTGCGAGCCCGGGATTCGAACCCACGACCCTCTGCTTGAGAGGCTACAGGTCAAACCACTAGGCTACCACGGCTTTTTAACTACATTATTTTAAAAAAGAGAAAAGAAAATATAAAAAAAAACAGCCAAGTGCGAGTCGGACTCACGCACGATATATGTATGAATGTATGTATATTATAAATGCGAAAGTTTGTGAGGATGGATATTCAGTGAAGATGTGAGTGTGTATGATTTTTCCTTCTTCACGCTGAATTTTGAAGTTATCATCCTGGCGTAAGTGGCGCATTCAGAGATACAAAGGAATAAATAGTCCGTTATTATGTGAAGATTAAGTTTTTATTTCTCTCAGTTGCGTTCAAGTTTAAAGTTGTCATCCTTGCCGCGCTCATAAATATAAATTTGTAGATCGTTGTTTACTTATATGGCATTTCTGAGTGTGGAAGTATTAACCTTTGCTTTCTCTCTTTTTCTTTCTGCGGTATAATAGGCACATAATACGTGCTTTCAAAATCTATGTATGAGGGTCCGAGTGTAATTATAATAACAAAATAGAATAGCAAACACAAAATAGTATAACAAAACAGAACTTCCATGCTGGTCTGAGAGTAAAGAAAAAACATAGAATGTACCAGTTGCTTCTCTTCCCGCGCAGATAGTAAAAGCCCATCGAGGGAATTTGCGAAAATCTTAGTAATCGTCTAATAGGCGATGCGGCTAGCAACCCATCACTATTTTGATTCCCCTTTCCACCTATACGCCCACAATCATGCTAAACGTGGCCTTAAGGTTTTGTTACCTTAGGCTCTGTCTACCCCGTAAGGGATAAAGACGTGATATATGTAAAATAAGCAAGTCTTGCAACGCAGTTATTCTATTATGAAAAAGTTTTGAGATGTAATGTTAAACCAAGTTGGTTATTTTATTCAGTACCATCGAACTCAATTTCTACCAACTTGCCTATTTTAAAACCGGATGGAAACACGTTTTACAGTTCTCGAACTTACGCGGCACTGCCGTGCACCCAGATTCTTGAATGCAAAAATGTGAGACAGAGATATACAATGACAATACGGCACTCTTTTCGTGAATTGTCAAAACACTTAATTCAATTTACGGCTCTATGTCAGCCACGGATGGCTTGTTTTTGCAAATTGATAACATATTCTTGGTTTTGCAACATGTCATCAGATATATATGCGGCCTACGTATCATCCGATGCTTATGCTGTCACAGCGGTTAGAAAATTATGCGATGGGTGGTCACATAATATTAATTTTTAGGGTAATCATATATTTTTAAGCGTCCCGATCCAATATTTTTGCTGATATGGTGTGACGGATGTTTTTGCCGGCTACATAGCATCACATATTTTTTCCGCGGTAGTATCGTCAAATAATTTTGACCTCAATGCATGATCATTTATTTTTGCAGCGCTGTTCACCATCATATATTTATGCTGGTGACTGTACACAAATGCAGGACGTACGATAAAATAATGCAAATAGATACCAAGTACAGTCAGCACAAGAAGGTCGCATCGAAAATTGAATTTTAAGTGACAAAATGCTGAAATAGTTTTCAATTTCTAAACGACAATGAGAACTAGAATACAGAAAAATCCGTAAAGTAAAGCTACAAGTAAGTAAAAGTAAGCAAGTAGTTTTAGCGGAAAAATGTTTGCTGAAATAGTATAATGGGGGTATTATGTGTTAGCAAGTGTGTTGTGTGGTTACCTCGCCGTTGTCGGGCGCGGCGTCGCGGGCGGCGCGGGCGTCCCGCGCGGGCGCGGCGCGGTGCACGCGCGCGTGGCGCTTCAGCGCGGCCACGGACCCGAACCTGACCACAACACAAACACAACAATCTTACAAATATTACAAATGCGACATATGCGCCAAAGTTTTTAAGTGAGGATGTGAGTGAGAGAGTAAGTGTGTTTATTCCTTCTTCAAGGTGAACACTCGACGGATTTGGATCAAGTTTGGAACGGAGATAGTAGGTACCCTAGATTAAAACATAGGCTACTTTGTATCCCGGAAAATTGCATAGTTCCCGCGGGATAGCGATAAACATGTCAAAGGTCGGAGCTGCCTAGAGTGGCAACGTAAATAATTATTGCAGAATATAATATCAACATCAGTTCTTAAGTCTAATTCTGCGCATCTAGTAATCAAATATTTGATACCCCTCTAAAGCCGATAGCTTGAACATTTAGTGCCGATTTGTTATATGAGTGGTATCACTATACTGTGTGTGTGTGTGAGTGTTGTAATGTGTGAGTGGTAATCATGCTATTGGTAGTATGTGAGTTGTGCAGTGTGAGTGGTGTGGTGTGTGGTGTACGCACGTGCGGCCGCAGTCCTCGCAGGTGGTGGTGTCGGCGGCGGGCGCGGCGGGGGCGGCGTCTCCGCCGTGACACTTGCGGATGTGGGACATCAGGTTGCTCCTGCAATGAGGACAATGGTTCAACTTATCTGTATCACACATAGTGCCGAATATGAAGTAGAAGTGACTTCTGAACCACTGTGAAATTTCAATATCAAATGAAATGGTGCCCGTAGGTCTCACCTCAGGCTCCGTCTACCCCGTAAGGGATACGGTGCGCGTGGCAGCAGTACCTGGTCCCGAAGCGCAGTATGCAGCCGTCGTGGCCGCAGACGAACTGCCTGGCCTGGCGGTGGCGCAGCAGGTGCGCGCTGAGGTCCGCGGCGCTCGGCAGCAGCAGGAAGCAGGCCGGGCACAGCAGCGGCGGCTCCGCCTGGCGCCCGTGCGCCGCCGCCGCGTGCGCCGCCAGCGCCGCGCGCCCGCTCAGCAGCAGCCCGCACGCCGGGCAGCGCGCCGGGCAGCCCGCCAGGTGCCGGCGCAGCTCAGCCTGGGACTGAGGGACGCCAAATGTTTACTGCCGTCGACTAAAAAAAAGTCTATCTACTAAAAAAAACCGCATCAAAATCCGTTCTGTAGTTTTCAAGATATAAACATACATATGGACATAGCGACATAGGGACAAAGAAAGCAACTTTGTTTTATACTATGTAGTGATGGAAAAACTGAACAGACTTTAATAGACTACAGGCCCACGTACAAAAATGTGGGTCATATGAACCACCAGGTGACGTATATAGGACGATATAAGAGCATTAAATAATAAGATTCAGCACTATGCCGTCACTTGTAAGCTGTCCAACTGGGTGCTGGTGAGAATTCAAAAGTGCAGGTAGAGTGAGTACATTTTGGTCATATGTTTCTGTACGGCATTTTTACCATCGATAGATCCATGAAAAATAATAAGAAAGCGCGCAGTGCTGTAAAAAAATGGTGCGCCACAAAGTCGATATTTTGTTTTGATTTTCTGACAATTTCCAGGGTAAATTTGGTCATTTGATTCTGTACGGCATCAGTTTCATACTGTTTCAATACAGCTTCTAATCCATTATTCCGCAACGCCGTACAAAAATTGTGCGACAAGGTGACAAAATCGAGGGTTGCAACCCCCTCTCTTTCCGTGGTCCGGGGGGTGATTCCAGTCAATTTGATATACGATTACGACCGATATGTTCAGATGTAGTATCATGTATCAGAAATGACGCAGTACGCTCGTGACGTCTCAATTCAATCGATATGGCATGCGGAAGCATTGTATTGACTATTGAAGCATCGTAGAATATAAACTAAAATCAACAGAAGATGGCGTAAACCACAATAGGACCGAACCAATGTGAATGATAATAAGGGAAGAGAAGTATAATATAATCCAATAAACTTTTAACTCTGTAGACTCTGTATACATCTATCACAAGACCCAGACGTTATAATTTCTACGTAGCCAGGTAGAAGGAATGCGCGCGGGAGCCGTTATTCTTTTAGTGTTGGTGGTGGAGCTCTCCTGTGGGCGTACCTGCAGCGTGGCGTGGCAGAGGTTGCAGTCGGCGGGCTTTGGCGCGGCGTGCGCGTGCGCGTGCTCCCGCAGCGCGGCGGCGCCCGCGAACTGCGCGCCGCACGTCCAGCACGAGTGCAGCGCGTCGCCCGGGTGCGCCGCCAGGTGCGAGCGGTACTCCGACACGCGCTACCCACAAGACACTCATTGTAAACTAAGGTTTTCGGGTGTGGCGGACGGGGACCCACCGAATTAGCGCTCCCGTTTCGATCACGGCCGGCACACTCGGTACCGCTATGAAAACGGAACACCTGCTGACTCATTCTATACTTTATTTAGCACACCGAGGACTTATTATATTTTTAACGGAATGCAATGTGACTAAAGATAACGAAGAGGTACTCAGCCAATATGAGTCTATTTAACAGGGCAGCAAGCATGATGTCATGTTGTCCAACATCAGATGAGGTAGAATGATAATACAAATTCACAAAGCACCTCGCTATCAGGGATTATTTGACGATTTTGAATCCAGCAACCGGCATCCACTAATGATGCTAACATACTTGGCATAGTGGCATAAAGCAGTCGAGCCTTTAGCTCTTCGTGTATATGTCACCTGGAAAGACAGCGGGCAGACGGAGCACTGGTACACGTGGTCGCCGCGGGCGTTGCGCGCGCGCTCCAGCTCCTCGTCGTCGGCCGCCGCCGCCGCCGCCAGCGCCTCTTTCTCCACCATTATGATGTCTGTCAACAACACATGACATCACTTTATAGTATGAGCGTATAGGGCATAATAATTGTAATAGTCAACATCTAGCCACTTACTTACATAACTTTACTCATTAAAGTAGTTATGTGTGAGCAGACCACCAGCTCCATGTCTGACGACATCGAAAACAGCGAGACCAGCTGGTCGAGACAAATGGACAACCGTTCGGGATGGTGAAAGATTTTAGAGGCAAATGCCTAATGATTAAACACAGTTACCTTCCTCGCTGTAGGTCCCGGCCTGTGCGCCGGCGCCGCCGACCACGATGAAGACGTCGATGCGCTGCGTGAGCGCGTGCAGGCGGCGCCGCAGCGCGCGCAGCTTGTCCCCCAGCGGGGGCGCCGCGCGCGCCGACAGCGCCGCGCTGAACTCGTGTGCCTCCGCCGCGCGCCGCGCGCAGCCGCCGCAAAGCCGGCCCTCCGGCAGCACCTGAATCAACGACTCACGATCAATCTACATTCAAAACTACTACCACAAACTGACCGTTAAATAGGTCAAGTTTACGATCTCTCAAAGCCCGTAATCCGACACTGAGCCGGTCAGCGGTGGTTGGTGGTACAGTACCTTGTTGCTGTTGAGCTGCAGCAGCATAGTCCGCAGCGGCGGCGCCCCGGAGAGCGGCGGCGCGCTCGCGTCGTGCTCCTCCGGCGTGAGCAGCTCGCCGCCGCCGCCGCACAGGCAGCAAGTCTCCGCCTCCGTCTCTACCTTCATCATCGTCGTCGCCATCTCACGCGACCCTGCTCGCGAATCCGCTCGTTACACAACAAACACCACGAGAGTTAAAATATAAATAATTCGTTTCTCGTGCTTCAGTGTCAGATTCAGATATATTTTGACAAGATTTTGATGACAGCCAGAAATGAAGTGACGCGTACCATAAACAACATCGATAGTTGTTGAGCTACTTTTAAAAACGTTATGCAATAACCTAGCTAGACAAATTATTACTCAAAGAAGCCAATGCTACACTAAATTAACTAATAGTCAGTAAATTTGCAAGTTTCATTAATAATTTGTAAGCAAATTAAAATGTAATTAGTTCATTAGCTTCATTACGTTGTTACTATTATAAACCAGTATCTTGAACAACTAATATTATGATGTTAGACATATTGTAAAAAGAAATTTGAATTTATTAATTGAATTAATATTTTCATACTTACGTAACCGCTAATTAATTAAATTCTGAAAATATATGAATCTATTATCTTCTTCTTCTTCTTTTATTTTCTGCATTTTTAATATATTTTTTTTTATATACATAGAGAGGGCAAACGAGCAGACGGGTCATCTGGTGAAATGCATATATTGATATAAATAGCGTTTTTCTTAGTAGGTCGAACAGCTTTACTTATTTGACATTTGCTAACTGTCATTCGATGAGCGTCGCTCTGCCGCCATTATTATTGTATTTTTTTTCGTGAATTCGCGAAATAAATCTCTGAAAATCCTTTCAATACCTTGAAAATCTGGTGATACTTGTAGCTCATTCGTAATAGTAGCATTCAACATGTCTATTGGTGTGCCTATTAAAGTACTTCACGAAGCGGAAGGTCACGTAGTGACCTGCGAGACGAACACCGGCGAAGTATACCGCGGGAAGCTGATCGAGGCCGAGGATAACATGAACTGCACCATGACGCAGGTGACGGTGACGTACCGCGACGGGCGTGTGGCGCAGCTGGAGAATGTCTACATTCGGGGCTCCAAGATCCGCTTCCTCATACTGCCCGACATGCTGAAGAATGCGCCGATGTTCAAGCGGCAAGGGAACAAGCCGACGGCCGGTCGCGGAAAGAGTGCAATATTAAGAGCACAAGGTCAGTAGATTGGTTGGCTCCTCAACGGTTGCTTACATTGTTTGTTTACGTTTTGTTTTAGTACATCCGAACTCTTTTGCTTGGTGTTTGTTATTACCTCGGAAACTCTGTTTCATTAAATTAAACAGAGTCAAGTTACCTATTGTGTCAATCATTACAGATTTATTTTTGTTTATTCTCGAATATAAATCAAGAATACCCACCTAACATTATTATTGTTTATTTAGCAATCACTCTGTTCTTAACTGTGTTATTTTGGAGGAAAAGATTCACAATATTTGGTTCCCTTTTTGTAAATTGTTTGTTACCTACCTTTTATGAAATTGGTTTATCATTTTAATTATAAACTGTTAATTATAATATTTCATTCAGAAATCTGCTTCTGTTTTAAGAATAACAGTTCTGTATTGAATGAGGTGGTTCAAATTCACATCAAGACTTAGTAACATTTAGCGAGGTCAAGTATATGTGGAGATTTGTCATTCTCTGTAAAGTAGCTATGCAATTGTGTTTTGTTTATCAATAAGGCTCTCTGTGAGCGACAGCAGCATTCAAACAATGCTTGGTGTATACTGTTATTTTATAATTACATAACCAATGTTTTTTGTATTTCCAGCGGCAGGTCGGGGTCGAGCAGGCGGGCGCGGCGGGGGGCACCGCGGCGGCTGGCAGGGCGGCTCGGGGCCTTCGCGGCGCTAGCAGCCGCCGCCCAAGCACTCATCTCTAGGCTACGTAGGAAAGGTTTTACTATTCTAAAGCAGGTGCACTCGAGTGCCCTGCCTCCGCGGAGGTTAATGTAGGCTAAATATACTGTGTGCCAGTGATCCGCATTTTATTGACTGACCTGTCAGTTTTTCAGTACTGGTATTATTTAATATAGAGTATGACAATGAAGGCAAGAATAAAATGGGATTGCCACTTTCCTGTAACTGCATTTTTGATATAAAAAGCTTAAACATGGCAACCTAGTGGTCAGAATAAACTTTGTTAGTCTCTTGTCTGTTTATTGTCATATTCTAGTTAGCTTTCCTAACTAATGTTTTATTTTATAGATTCTTCTAAACAAATGAGCAGTTTAATTGAAATTAAGAGGCAGAATTCAACTTAAATCTATGGCTTTCTGACTTCTTTCTTTGGTAGAGTTAAGGATGTTATTTTGTTAGCATCTGAGTCACAAACAGTACAACTTTATCCATAGAAAAGAACAGACAGCATAGATCTTATTTTTCAACCTTCCACTCACTGTTCATTAGCCTCAGTTTCAAAGTCTCTGTAAAGGTTCATTTTTAACTTGTCCTTTACTGGTGAGATTATTTGCGACTGGTAGACAACGGGTTAAAAGATTTTGTGAGGCAGAAGGTTAAATAATCATCAACTTGATTATTACAATTATTACTGCCGTCTTGCGAGGGTTCTGCCTATAGACCGACCGCTTAAATGAGTACTCGCCCGCAGGGGCCGAGAGGTGCGGGCGGCAGGCGCACTTCCCGCCCGCACCTCTCGGTCCCCTTTGTCGTCCCACCCCGCACGCCTGTGCCGCGCGGGCGAGGACTCATTCAAGCGGTCAGACTATGATTTGTTTCACTTAAATTATGGTTAGGTGTAAAAACAACTTTTAAAAACAAATCAGTAACTAACTAGTGAATTAACTTGAAATTCTGAAGTTCATGCAGATGCTTATACTGATTTGATTTTAAAAGGTGTAATGTCTTTCTAGTTTGTGAAAAACTATCTGTAAGGGTATGGTCGTGACATTGTTCAAATGTCTAGCTAGCTGTGAGCTGTCACTGTAAAATATTGTGATATGTGTGTAAGGGGAGTGGAGTGTACACAATAAACAACTGAAATACCAATAACTTGTTTATTTAATCCTCAATTATATTAGTTAACCTTTGAGCCTTTAGCCGGGCGTGCGCCTGCAGCCGTCCCAGCTAGCTATATCACAAGTAGCGCCTAACGTTTAGAGAGCACTCGGTACTGCATAAACTAACCCCTAATTATTATTTCTAATACTAAATAATCTAGCCCATTTCTATTTGTAGTCAGTACTTGTGTTTTGGGTCAGGTTTGAACTACTTCTAGTGGTTGGATTGCCTCGTTTGATACATAGAATGGATGACAATGCAAATCAGCAAAATTATAAATGGGTTAAAATTAAAGTTTTTATTTTGATAATAAAGCGACTTTATGCCGGCACGAGTCGCGGGTTCACGGTGGATGCAAGCCGCTTCCAACCGAGGCAACTATAGGTCTATGGGGGATGCTGTATTTTTTTTAATTAGCCTTTTTCATTATGCTTACTGTATTTCTGTATTGACTACAAATATAAATGTGCCTTAATTATATTTTAACAGACGGTCAAAAATGCAGGAGTTAAAACACTAAGGTCCAGCCAGAGAGTCTAGATTTGTGGCTGGTACTTTAATTGCACGTTTGAAACCTACTATATCTCTCTAATCTGTGTTTGAAACTTCCATTTTGAAAGCACCTGAAACTGAAATTTGACTGTCTGTTAACTCGGCTAACTCAACATTTAGAATTTTCGATTACCCTGATGGCAATTTGGTTGCCTTTTGATTATCAGATATCAAATCTATAAGACTAGATAATACGAATATTTACATTACTATACAATGACACTGGATTTGTGAACATTTAGTTTCACTAAACGCGACAAACCTGCCAACGTATGCGCCTCCCTAAACCTCCCGACGCTGTGGTAACTTTGCCTTTGACTTTTCCAATTTCCTGTAGAAAAAAGGTAAACAATCTTGACATGACTTTTTATCGAATTAGTAAAAAAATAAATAACAGCAAGTTACACTTTAAAATCCTTGGAATATTGTGTTTTATTACATGATTTTCTATGTTCCAGTTACCTACCGATTTTTTTTTGTTTACTCTTGATGTTTTCAATCAAAATTCTCCTAACTTGGCAATGTACAATTTATGATGTATTTTTATTGAATGAATAAATAACCTAATTTAACCTGAAAAGTGTTTTTCGATTAAAATACATATCAAAATTGTTTACCTTTCTTTTTCATGCTAAAAAAACGAAGTAGGTACCTATAGTATATATTTTCCTTAGTTGAGCGGGGCTCGCGCTTCGCAGCGACGTCGATCACCCCTTTTTAATTAATAAAACAGAATTTCTCGTCAAAAGCAACGTTACGTTAGCTGACGGCCTGTTAGACCCTCTACAACCCCATTTCTCCAGTATATAAAAAGTACTCTGTGCCCATTTTTACGTTTCAACCGATCAATTCCACATGGATTGGCATACGAAAGTAAATTTTTGAGTAGCCCCTTGTAGTGTGCGAGCCTCGGAGTCCTGCCTCACCGGGGCCCCGCCATGGAGACGTCGCCAAAGCTTTGCCAAGCGAGTGACAGCTGACAGCTGATACATTTTCTATATTAAAGGTTCGGCTAAAGTAGCCGGCGACGTCGCCATGGTAACAAGCGAGGCAGGGTTCTTAAGGTGCGACATCTCGCGGTAACAAAGGACATCGGTGGCGGGGTAGGCTGCGGAGGTTCCCATTTTTTTTCTCGCAGACCACGTTCAAAGTTCAATAGTTTTGGGTAGACCCCCTGCCACTACTACATCAAGTAGGTACTATATTCCCGAAACCCCCATTTTCTTCGCGCCAACGTGGACCCCGCCGGCCCCCTGGACTCGGAGGATAGAGCTTCAGAGGTTGGTCTTCTCGACGGGCGGGGGCGCGCGGGCGCTGAGGGCGCGCAGCAGGCGCTGGGCGGGCAGCTCCACCAGCAGCGCCAGCGGGAGCGCCGCCAGGTACGCCGCGCCCGCCACGCCGAACCACTCCACCAGCTGCCGGCACGACAAAACTGAACTGAATCACGTTTTAGATAACTACTCATAGTTAGCAGTAAAATAAATAAGCAGGACCTTTTTGAGAATTGTTTTAGCGCTGATGCGACGTCACTTTGGTAGTAGGTATAGAGTAGGTAAATGCACAAAAGTCAAAAGTCGAATCGCCCGATGTTCGAGATGATCGTAGCCGGTATCGTTATGTAAAGTTAACAGAAATTAATATAACACTCGAATAACTTAATAAAAACGGACGGGTTGTTAAAAGAGCACAACGCACTTCAAAAAAAAAGAAAAATAACTTATTCTACACGAGATTTGAACCTTGCTCATTTGGCCTGTAGGTACCTGTTACCTTAGGCTCTGTCTACCCCGTAAGGGATAAAGACGTGATTTGTATGTATGTATGTACGTAGATTTGAATCGCGGTTACCGGAGCGAACGAGCTGTTACTCCACACTCTATACCACTAGGCCAAACCAGGGATGTTACGGAGCTTCGACACCGGTTCCGTTAAGTCGGAACTTCCGATTATTATTACACCTTCGGTTCCGACTTCGGCTCCGACACTTTTAAATCGAAGGTTTTAATCGGAGGTCGAAGCATAACATAGCGGCGGCGGCGGCCTGTGTCGACTGTTAAGAACAGGTTCATACATGTCGCGCGGGGAATCCCCCCGACTCCCACTACGTGCACTCTATCGTAAATTATCCGACCCTGCCTCCGACTCCGATTCCGACTCCGATAAAGCAAATTTAAAAACTCCGACTCCGCCTTCGGTTCCGATAAAACTACCTCCGTTACATCCCTGGGCCAAACATAGCTTACGAGGGACAGACGAAAACGAACGTATGATAATTTTTTACCCATCCCAAAAAATCCTCGACGCCGCTAAAAAGTTTTAATTTTAAAAATTTACACACCATTACCGTAGTTTGTTTTTATACAACAACTAAGGCAAGCGGGTAACCCGATCGTTGCCCGACAATAGAACAGATGCGTTGCCAGCCATAGAGGGCTGAGAATACCTCGCGAGCCAGTAATTTCGCCGGCTGCCTCACTCTCACAGCAGCGCGAGCACTGCCGTTTGGCAAGGCTCGGTGGCGCGTACGGCGGGGCGGCGTATAGTAGGGTACGGGTGGGTACTGACGACGGCGGGGCGGTTGAGCTCGGTGGGCGCGGCGCGCGCGGCGATGAGCGCCTTGTTGATGGGCATGTGCAGCAGCAGCGCGCCGAACGACAGCCGCGCGCCCGGCGCCCAGCCCGCCCACGACAGCGCGCGCACCCACACCGCTGCACCAACACGAACACACGTTACACTACTACAAACACAACACGATGCAACAACATAACATGATACAGATACGTACAGTCGAGGGCATAAACATCGATACTGTCAAGCAAAATACACCTAGCTACGTGTCACCGACCTTATTGTTTGTGGCGCAAAGATGCCCTTGACTGTACACATCGGATAACAACAAGTACAACAACACAATGTGTTATAATTATAGTCGATTAAAAAGAAAATTTATACTTTTTACAACAATTCCTCCATCAGAAAAAAGACAATAAAGCTGATTATAACACATTGACTTGTGCGTCAAAATAGGCTTTGTTTCGAAACAACGGGAATCGAACCCGGATCCTCATCATTCCGTGATGCGTGCTATAGGCTTTGATGCCAGCCCCACGAACAGCGAGAACACGGGGCGCTCCAGCGCGGCCAGCGCCGCCCCCGCGCCCCGCGCCCGCCCCCAGCAGCAGCGGTGTGTATACTCACGCCGGACGCCGTGCATGGCGCCGAGCAGCGCCAGCCCCACGAACAGCGAGAACACGGGGCGCTCCAGCGCGGCCAGCGCCGCCCCCGCGCCCCGCGCCCGCCCCCAGCAGCAGCGGTGTGTATACTCACGCCGGACGCCGTGCATGGCGCCGAGCAGCGCCAGCCCCACGAACAGCGAGAACACGGGGCGCTCCAGCGCGGCCAGCGCCGCCCCCGCGCCCCGCGCCCGCCCCCAGCAGCAGCGGTGTGTATACTCACGCCGGACGCCGTGCATGGCGCCGAGCAGCGCCAGCCCCACGAACAGCGAGAACACGGGGCGCTCCAGCGCGGCCAGCGCCGCCCCCGCGCCCCGCGCCCGCCCCCAGCAGCAGCGGTGTGTATACTCACGCCGGACGCCGTGCATGGCGCCGAGCAGCGCCAGCCCCACGAACAGCGAGAACACGGGGCGCTCCAGCGCGGCCAGCGCCGCCCCCGCGCCCCGCGCCCGCCCCCAGCAGCAGCGGTGTGTATACTCACGCCGGACGCCGTGCATGGCGCCGAGCAGCGCCAGCCCCACGAACAGCGAGAACACGGGGCGCTCCAGCGCGGCCAGCGCCGCCCCCGCGCCCCGCGCCCGCCCCCAGCAGCAGCGGTGTGTATACTCACGCCGGACGCCGTGCATGGCGCCGAGCAGCGCCAGCCCCACGAACAGCGAGAACACGGGGCGCTCCAGCGCGGCCAGCGCCGCCCCCGCGCCCCGCGCCCGCCCCCAGCAGCAGCGGTGTGTATACTCACGCCGGACGCCGTGCATGGCGCCGAGCAGCGCCAGCCCCACGAACAGCGAGAACACGGGGCGCTCCAGCGCGGCCAGCGCCGCCCCCGCGCCCCGCGCCCGCCCCCAGCAGCAGCGGTGTGTATACTCACGCCGGACGCCGTGCATGGCGCCGAGCAGCGCCAGCCCCACGAACAGCGAGAACACGGGGCGCTCCAGCGCGGCCAGCGCCGCCCCCGCGCCCCGCGCCCGCCCCCAGCAGCAGCGGTGTGTATACTCACGCCGGACGCCGTGCATGGCGCCGAGCAGCGCCAGCCCCACGAACAGCGAGAACACGGGGCGCTCCAGCGCGGCCAGCGCCGCCCCCGCGCCCCGCGCCCGCCCCCAGCAGCAGCGGTGTGTATACTCACGCCGGACGCCGTGCATGGCGCCGAGCAGCGCCAGCCCCACGAACAGCGAGAACACGGGGCGCTCCAGCGCGGCCAGCGCCGCCCCCGCGCCCCGCGCCGGCGCGCCCGCGCCCAGCAGCAGCGGGGACGCGGCCGCCCACCACAGCGCCAGCGGCGCGCCCGCGCTCGTCAGCCACCGGAACCACTGCCGGGGGGGAGGGGGAGGGAACGTCAACAAACAATATACAAAGCACATCAAAACGATTAGTCCAGCAGCCACCGCCTGTTTTTTAAGTGATTAATAACAGGCTAAATCTTCGTGAGTTCGTTCGGTTCGACGAGACGCCCGAGCCCGTTTTTCCTCTGTGCACATTCTCAAAGAGGTAGGTAATGTAGTGAGCAGATGCAATACATGTCGATTTGGTAGGGTGTCGAAAATGTCTAACAGTAAATTTTTTATTGAAATTTTAAGATAATATGATAATAAACTCGGAAAAACAATTGTCCTACAAAATCGATGGTGTGAGTTGGAGCGTCCTCCACGCCGAATATGTCGAAATAACGTGGTCATAAAAATTATTAATAACCAACTGATTTTTGTATGCAGCTTAGTAAATTATTAGTATAATTGAATGGCCACAAAGTCCTACAAATGTAGTGGTAGGTTTTCCTAGTCCTACACTTGCAAGTTGTCGATTCCACGGTAGCACTTTTACAATTCTTCACTCTTAAAATTGCAATAAAAAATTTACTGTTAGTCAGACAATTTCGACACCCTACCAAATGGACATGTATTACATCTGCGCACTACATTACCTACCTCTTTGAGAATGTGCAAAGAGGAAAATCTTGGGCGTCTCGTCGACCCAAACGAACCCACGAAGATTCAGCCTGTTATTAATCACTTAAAAAACAGGCGGTGGCTGCTGGACTAATTAGATCGGTCAGATGCTTGTCCGCGTGGAAACTTGCAACTCAATTTTAAAGCAGATATCTTCAACCGATTGAACTGAAATTGTGTATACTTGAGTAAGTTGGATGACAATACAATAATCTGATAGTGGAGTTCTGGCGACCCAGCTGGATCGTCTCCGCAGGAGAGAACTCTTCAATGGATAGTCCGATACACTACAAAGTTGGTACACATTATGTAGAACGGATAATAATGCAAGTACAGTCACTGTTGTACTTGTATTAAAACTGTAATTTTTGACAGGAACTTATATGATAATAGCGCCCTGTAAACGAGCAAATTTTACGACGTGTTTGTCAAATTATTTGTTAGTGTACAACTGTGTTTGAGGCGTTTGTCAAACAATCTAACAATGAAAACGCGAGGTTTGACAAACAAATTTGTCAAGCAAATTTGACCGTTAACGGCGCTTAACATTTTATTACAAGCGAAACTTTTTTTAATGGTAGGTATTTCTCGTCACACAAAAAAATGCGTTTGCGCGACCTTTTTCAAGTGATGATCATTATGGATTTGCGTAAGCATGGCTAAGCCAGCAAGCACAGCCCGCCGTTAGCAATATCCAATAAGGCTGGTTTATACAATAAGTATCGGAGATCGCAATCGCCGTTGCGACAGCAAGGAGCAAACCTGTCTGCTTCGCGGTAGAAAGTAGCCCTGCTGACACGGTTTCTTGCTATTTTGTAAACACAACCATTTCTCATTAGATCGACTAAGTACGTTTAGTTAGACATTGTTTAGGTTAGTTGACTTACCAATCTGCTGTTCAGGAAGGCAAGAGCGAGACGGGTGATGCAGAAACAGCTTTGATTCATTTACCTACTCTTGTTATGTGCGTAAGGTTGGTAAATTGTACCTGCCTACCAGTAGCGTGGCGTCAAGTATATCAGAAGGCAAGCGGCCATTTAACTAGCCTTTTCCTCTAATTCTGCACAATTAAAATATCCAACTGCGTTAAATAGGTAAGCCGGTGGGAATCGAGTTATATATGGACCCCACGCCACTGCTATCTACTATTATTATATCATTGTGATTTAGGCTTATTGCTACGTGGTTGGTACGCGTGTGTCAAGGGCAAAAATGTTGTACGTTACCAAGACATCAAAAACATCTATACATCTTTATGCCATAAACAATAAGGCCGGTGGCGCATATATTTGACATGATGCCTGTACCTGTCCTGTCCTATAGATATTTACGCCCTCTACTGTTCATACAGTAGGTATGTTTAAAGACCGACGTGTTTCATATCACAGCCTAACACAACGAGCCTAAGTAACTGAAAACCGATCAACCTTGGACTCTGTCTACCCCTGGGATAAAGACGTGATTCGTGTAAACAGATTCCGACGAATCTGAGCCAAAAGGTTACGGATCTTCAACCGCGTAGCGAGCGTATCTGTATCAAACTAGTGTCACGTAATGAGGAAAATGCGGAATGTAAATTTTCACTTTCTACTCTACTCTCGGTGTCAAGCGGCAATCAGAGTAAAATCCATTATCATGCCGCTTTTGAGACATGCGCAGTGGCGTAACCACAGGGTGGCAGGAGCGGCAAAATGCCACGGGCCCCTAGCTCTACGGGGCCCCCAACTGGCTTGGTTCAGAGCACAGAAGGGACGCTGATGCAATTCTTCATATTGAGGAAGAAGCCCCATCTGACGAATTTGCCGCAGGGCCCAGACGGTATAGTTACGCCACTGGACATGCGTGGGTGTAACCCGCCAGTGCTGAGGGCGCAGCGCGGGGGACTGACCCGGTGCTGCTGCGGCTGCGCGCCGCGCGCCAGCAGCTCGTGGTGCGCGTGCGCCAGCAGCAGCCCCGCCAGCGCGCCCGGCGCGTTGCCCAGCGGCGACTGGTACAGCACGTTGAACGACGCCTCGCCGCGGTACGTCGCGCGCACCAGCCTGCCGACACAAGGGGCGTGAGTAACAGACGGCTGGTTCACCGCTTCGATGAGTCCTCCTGCTCCTCTGCTGTGCTCAAGTACGGGTGAGGACTCATTCGAGCAGTCAGGATTTGATAAGATGCCACTCGCAACAATTGCGGAGCTGGTAATTGTTATCCCCACAAGGTCACACCACGCGCAAAGTTCCTTCCCATTCAGAAACCTAACTTTACATATAGAAAAATGCCATGGTGTTAGTATACTAACTCAGGATTGTGCATGACGTAAGTAGAAATGAGCCGCCAGGAGTAGGCGAGGCCGAAGACCAGCGCGACGGAGCCGGCCAGCAGCGCGCACAGCACCGGCAGCGCCGCGCGCCGCCAGCGCGCCAGCAGCAGCGTCAGCAACAACGCGAAGCAGTACAGCTGCATGTCCGCTGCCAGGTACCTGCACACAATTAGCTAGATGCTTAGCGGTGTCTCGATGGACTGGACTGTTTTCACTAGCCAAGATTTATAGTTTTTTTTTCATTCTGGTCTGCGAGCAAAGAAAAACTGAAGTAGGTAGCTGCTTCTTTTCCCGCGCAGATGGTAAAAGCCCATGGGAAAACTGAGGAAACCATGGAGGGTACGGGATCTTTCATGGAACAAGAGACCAGTTTCTAATGGGATACGGCTGTAGCAAAAATATTTGATGATCCAAAACTATTTATTATCTGATAGTTTCGTTGGGCTTTAAACTGTTTTTAAATGTAACTTGTACTAGGTGGTGGAGAAAGTCAATAAATTATTATTGCTTGCTATGTAGCAGTTTTGTCTATTGCTAATATAATCTTTGCCATTGAAGTCACCCCCGTTATCGCTGTGTTAACGGAACTCTCGCTTCTCTCTGTCTGAGAATTCTGACCAATAACAACGAACAAACGGGGTGTAAGGCTGCGCATCCACCAGAACCGTGCGTGGTAGTCACTTCATATTACTCACTTAGTGTAAGTCAGGGATACCCAAACACAAAAACCGCACAAAACAAAGTTTAGTTATTCTTATATATTTACTTGTAAATTCGTAACTTAAAATTTAAAATATGCTTTTGACTGAATGTTTGGAACTGCATATTTTGAACAAGTTCTTTTATGTTCCACAGAGTAAGATAGACTAACTGTCATGGCCCTCAGTCCACATTCACATGCCCTGACATCGGAATCGGCGGTCCTTGGTCGGCATTTCTGACATAAGTGTAAGCAAGAGGAGCACTCACCAGGTCTGCACGAGGCACTTGTCGTCGGGGTAGACGACGTTGTTGAGGTAGAGCAGGTGCACCCACCACTTGCGGCGGCAGACGGCGGCCTCGGCCTCCACGAGCGGCGCCCACTGCGGCCCGCCCGCGCCCAGCCGCGGCCACCACGTCGCCGCGAACCACACCACCATGTAGTAGCTCGGGCTGATCCTGCCGTGCCACCAAAAACCACATCGTTCACGCAAATGACAATTCCGGAATACGAGAGAAGAGTAAATAATGAAGAAACGTCTGTCTTCACACCTATTTCGTAGATCGAGCATAGATAGACAGAGATTTGAAAGTATTTACCCCTGATTCGTACAAATGCTGCTGGTCTTTTAATGAGAACATTGAGGAGTCGGAACGCCCTGCCTTTTTGAATATTACGACCGAACCAAAATTGCGTACCACGATGATTCTTTAAGCGGACACGCGAAATGCTTAGTGTTGTTTTTAAAACAAGGACAAGGCGAAGAATCTGTACTTTGAAGCTAGTAAATCAGCAGACGAAGATGGCGCATAATCGGCTCTTAGGAAGCCTTCGTGGTTTGTTTGGAAATCGTATTGTTTACTGAACTATGGACGAAAGGAGCTGGTGGAAAAAGGTTATACAAATCCAACGTATATTATCCGTTGCTTAGAATATCAATAAGCAATCCAGCTTCTGCAGAAGGTTCTGGTAGCGAAAATTGGGATTGAGAGAGCAAGGAAGATGAACAAGAAGAAACAAGGTACTGCAACAAATGAGAAGGCACTGACCTGATGATCCGGTTAAGCATGGTGGAGAAGAAGGAGCTGAGCGGCGGCGGCTTCCCGCGCGCGCTCTGCAGCAGCACCTTGTGGGCCAGCAGGAAGCTCGCCATCAGGAAGAAGATCTGCACCACCAACGTCGAGTTGGTCAGCAGCATCACGTCGCCCGCGCGCCGGATCTGGAGGTGGTAGGATATGAAGACAAATCATTATTGTCGCATGACAAAGGTCATCTGTTTAACCGTAAGGCTCTACACAATGAACCTACTACAAATCTACTGTCAATGAAAGTATCTACCAACATTCCTCAGTACAGTCGAGGGTATGAATGAATATCGATACAGCCATCATGTCAAATATCTATTTATCTAGAAAGGATCTGACGACAGGGGCGGGTTGGTGGTTTAAAGAGTTCACTACAAAATTCAAATCTGCGCGGGCGAAGTTAAGGGCTGATGCGGCTACCACATCTAAGCTAGAAATTTATATTTCATCATGAACCATAGAGATTTAGCTAATTGCCGGCGGCTGGTGGTTACTCACCATCTCGAAGTGGCGTATGTCGTCGACGTAGGAGAGCGCGCTAAGCCAGCAGACGTGCTCGACGATGACGCACATCATGCAGAGCACGCGCATGCCGTCCAGCCCGCGCAGGTCGCCGGCGGCGCTGGCGGCGGGGGGCGCCGCGCTCAGCGCGCGCCAGCAGCCCGGCAGCGACCACGCCAGCGCCCACTGGTACTCTACGAATACGAGTATACCTTAGCAAGGTAACAACAGCTTATAGTCGTGGTAGCCTAGCTGGGGCGTGGAGTAGGGGGTCACCAGGCCAGCCAGCGTGTACAAGTTGTGTTGCGTCACTAAGCAGCTGCCTACTGCTGTCTACCTTGGCTTCCCGGCACCGCACGCCACTGAGGCCACGTTCATCTACTATGCAGTCACCAGCAAGCTGATCGCGACCCGAAAACAGTCGAAGCGTGAAGTTTGACGAACATTTAGAAGGTAGGTAAGTGTTCGAACTTTTACACCGGTAATATTCTGGCTGTCACGTGGTTTTAAATGGAGGTGAATTCTCGATTCTTTGATAGATTCTAAAATATAGGAAATTTTCAATTGATGTATACCAATGTCATTCGCAGTAGCCAAAACCACAGTGCGCGGAAGCCGCGAGCCGCCGCCGCGGTCGCCGTGAGGTAAACCAACATACGATTAGATAACGCGGTGCGCTGCCGGTATGATACCGGACCAATAAGAGCGCGACAAATGAGCGCTCTCCGTTATGCAAGGCGCTCTCCCTGTATCAGTGGCTAGGACAAAACGCGAATGGAATGTAGTTAAATAAATATAGCTGGAGTGATTTTGATTCCACTGTCCACCTATACGCCCACAGTCTTGCTAAACGTGGGCCGGTAGGTCTTAACCTTAGGCTCTGTCTACCCCGTGACTGATAAAGACGTGATTTGTGTATGCCTACATGAACAACTGAAGAAGATACCTAACGTTTACGGTTTGCACGTGTTTGGGTTTTTATGCTGTGTTGCATTTATAATATGGTCTCCATTCCTTACGGGGAAGACAGAGCCCAAGGCAACAAGACTTAGAGCAGGCCACGTATAGCTTGAAAAGGGTATCAAAATAGTGATGGGTTTCTAGCCGCATCGCCTATAATATGATTCCTAAGATTTTCACCCATTCCCTCGATGGGCTTTTACTATCTGTGCGGGGAGACAAGTAGCTGATATATTTATGTTTTTTCTTCGCTCCCAGACCAGCATGGACGGGTACATGATACTCTGTAACTCCAACTTTACTGATACTAAATAGGTCCCGATTTTTGTTTTTTTTTTTCATTATTTTCTTCCATTCTAAACAATTTTCAAATTCACCATTCCAGATGGCACTTTCGATTGATGTGCTTGCTAGACAATGCTTTTGTGTGTTGTGTTGTTTTTCAACTTGTATTGCTAGGAATAAACTTTTTCTTTCTTTTAAAAATATCTGTCCTGGTCCATGGTTCCAAATAATAATTTTATGGCAAATAAAAATGTAGGTAGTTAGATATAATTATCATCTTCGTGAAAACCTACTAATATATATTGTTTTGATATTTTGAATAAAGAACAAGTGAAGTAATAGTCGAGCAAGAAAATGCTGTATCATTTTTTTCTCAAACATTGTCGTAAATGTCGTCATTGTATTCTAAGTAACAGAACACGAAGGGCCTTGTTGACGGCCGAATTACATTGCAGGCGCGATTTTCTGACCATAAATCGGATTGCTGGACTGTTTTTCAAAGTTTTTAACTTTTTTTAAAGTCAAAGAGTCTATGGAATAATGAACAACAATGTCATACAGCCAAGTGCCGAGGAGTGCGCGTTTTGTTTGAGTGTAACGTTTTTATCTATGTCTCAAATAGCTTACGGTAATAATTATATCGCGGTCGCGCCCTTGTCAGTTGTCAGGTTGTTTATAGGCAGTTCATGGCGACACTAAACTTTAATGATGCATTATTTATTAGATCCAGGAAGCTAGCCTTCAAACCTTTTTGTACTTGTCAGTTGTTTTTGTTGCATACTTTTATTTCAGAAATTACTTAAATTTTCACCAGAAATTGACATTGATTGAAGTAAGTAATTAAGCTTTAAATTTCTAAACTACCCTGAAATACTTTTCACACAAAAAATCGGAAAGTTAGTGCTATTACCCCTACACCACCCATAGCAGGTAATATAAAAGTCCAATTCATCCTACTAATACTCGCATTATAAATGCGAAACTGTGTTGTCTGTTACCACTGCACGCTTAAACCGCTGGACCGATTTACTTAGAACTTGGCGTAGAGATAGTTTCAGTCCCGAGGAAGGACGTGGGATACTTTTATAAGAATCGGAAAAACCACACGTAAAATATAAAAGATCGGAACTAACAGCACGGCCTTACCGAGTCAGCAGCCGCGTTGCATAACACATTATGCATAAACGGTTCAAAAACTCGTGTTGCAAGCTTGCAAGAGGCAATGACATGTCACCGGCGGCCGAGCACGTGTGCCCAAACGGGGGCCACGTGACGCGGCACAGGCCCTTGAAATATCACGCGAGGGGCGCTGCACTGCTGCACCTGTTCTACCACTGGTTATTTTTTTTTCTAGCCCGTAATAGTTTCTTTTGCTGGGCAAAGGACTCTCCCATAGACTTCCGAAACGCCTTGAGCCTCTATTCAGCGCTGTACCGGCGCCCCTCTGCTTTCATTCGGCAGTCATACGTCGGAAAAGAACGCATGGTGACGTCGAGGTTATCCCGGCATCTCCACCTCGGCCGCGGCGCCGATGGCCATCCTGGGGCATCCACTGCGTACTAACACTACATTAACCAGTGCTGCGTCAATGTAACCCAGCACACGCTGAGATTGGTACCCGTTGTCGGAACATAGCCCGCGTGTATCTCTTTTTTTTTTCTTCTCTAGTCTTGAATCTGTGGTCAACTTAACTTTGAACTGTTTATGTTAAGGGCATAAATGTTTTTTTATTAATTTTATTTATTTATTGTGTCGCAAAATTAATTAAAAATACATATTTTAACAGGGGATTGGGTTAGTTTGGCACATACAGTCGAGAGCATGAATATCGACACTGCCATCATGTCACATATATGTGTTAATTTTTTGTGACATGAAGGTGTATAGATGTTTTTGACGTCTTGGTAACGTCCATATCAGTGGCGCGGCGTCAAATATATCAGAAAGCAAGCCGAAGGGTATTTAACTAGCCTTTTCCTGTAGTTCTGCACAATAAAGTGCCCAACTGCCTCAAAATATGCAAGCCGGTGGGAATCGAGTTCTATGGACGCCACGCCACTGGTACATTATATTTATGCTCTTGAGCCCTTGACTGTACATACATACGCAAATACGTCTATAGCCGTTACAGCGTCGACAGCACGTGTCAAGGACACGGGGTCGGAGAGGCGCGGGTGCATTCGTAAGTGTTACCAACTCTTAAAGATTTAAATCGTCAAATGTGGTGCTAGTTTCATTGCGCTCCTACACTATTTCAAAAGTTTAAAAAGAACAATCGGTACCTATAAAACTCAGGTACAGTCAAGGGCATAAATATATGTAGGTAGCTACGTTACCAAGACGTCAAAATCATCTATACACCTTTACGCCAAAAACAATAAGGCCGGTGACACATATATTTGACATGATGGCTGTATCGATATTTATGCCCGCGACTGTACCTGCTAAGCTGAAATAATTCGGGAAAAATCTGGGACATCTTGTACATATATAGTGCACTAAGTATTGTTACTCTAGATTCAGCCTAGTACTTGCATGGGCACTTAACTACTCCAAAGTTAAATATCCTACTTTACTTAAGAACTTAAAAATTAAAGTTTGTCGCTAAGAAAAGAATGCAAAATCGCCACTTCCAGCGACAAACTGGGCACCGAAGCATTATGACACGCGTTGTGCAAAGCTTAATAAGCTTACAAGATCGAGGCCCCAAGGTCTTGCGCAGCGACTAATTACTCGCGACCGCAGCGCGTTAATTTAATGTTGTAATTCGTTTGAGGAAAATAACAAATTAGGTACAAGGGAAGCAGTTCGGTCATCCAGCCCGCCAGGGGCGAATCGGAGTCGCACACCTGGGATCCGGACAAATCCGACAAGCTATTATAAAATCCAGTGTTAGCAAAAACCCTGCTCTTGATCAAACTGATTCACCTATACCTAGTACCTACATCCTCTGTTCAATCCGCTTTCTCCAACCTGACACCTTGCCTAACATCTTGTGATTCGCTAACTACAAGGCAAACACGGCAGCGGTGCGGCACTAAACTTCCTTGCAACTTAGGTGGTTTTCACGTTCCCGCCTTTTTTCTCAAGTTTTTTTATGTCATCTGTCCCCGTAAGATATTTGAGACATTGATAAAAACGTTAGACTGGAACTAAACGCGCACTCCTCGGCCATCGACTTGGCTGTGGTTGTTGTTCATTATTCCATAGTCTCTTTGACTTAAAAAAAAAGTCAAAAACAAATGAAAAACAGTCCAGCAATCCGATTTATGGTCAGAAATGTAATTCGGCCGTTAACAAGGCCCTTCGTGTTCTGTTACTTAAAATACAATGACGACATTTACGACAATGTTTGAGAAAAGAGATCTTATGCTATTTTTATTCATTACGCTGTCCCATTGATGCAGTATACTTTGAACACTGCTCCATGTTTGGAAAAAAAATACAACCTCAGTTAAACCTTGATAAGTTAATTTGTATTTAAATACTTATATCGAATTACAAAAAAAAAATTAAACTATGATAAAATCTAAATATAAATATTTATTAAATGTATGTATAATGTAGTTCAATTAAACGATTAAATAAGAAATAAATAATTTAAATACTTGCATACATACATAAATCACTTCTTATCCCTTACGGGGTAGACAGAGGCAAAGGTAACAAGACCCAAAGGCCTCGTTTAGCATGTTCGTGGGCGTATAGGTGGAAAGGGGAATCAAAATAGTGATGGGTTGCATCGCCTGTAACATGATTCCTGAGATTTCCGCCCGTTCCCTGGATGGGCTTTTACCATCTGCGCGGGAAGAGAAGCAACTGGTACATGCTATGTATTTTCTTTGCTCCCAGACCAGCATTGAATACAAACGACGAGACATTCAAAGTGGACGGTATTCCGCGCGCACTTTTCGCTTCGATTCTGCCGTTCCACTCTCGCCCTCATTTACTTATTTGTAAGTGAAAAGGACGGTACGATACGACTTGGGAAGTCAAACGGTGTAGCCCTCCTGGAAACAGTATGTACTATAGGTACTAATCACCAGGCTCCAACAATTCATGCGGATGACGTAAAATGGTGTAATTTTGCAATTTGCACACATGTGATGTTTGTATTGTATTTAAACTTTCTTGTGACAATTGTCGCATACAGGTGACAGGAGATGTCGCAAATATGTGTTACAAAACTGGCTACCGTAAGGTAGGTACGATTATTTATAGTAAATATATTGTTTAAAAAAAAAATCTTAGTTATGTTATTTTTCAATGAAATTATGCACAGTAGGCTTATTGTCTAATTCGCTCGCAATCGCCATCGTGTTCATTTTGACAGTTCTTGTATGAATGTGGCAGCTAGCTGATTCCTAAGCCAATTATCAGCTCATACATAAACTGTCAAAATGGACACGATGGCGATTGCAAGCGAGTTAGATAATAGCCTACAGATTTATAACTACCTACTCAAACAAGTTTTAATTGTTGTCATTGATTTAAAATAATGATTAACGAATTTTTTCTTCTCAATTGATTGACTGAAAATAAAAACATTTGGCCTCTTTATCCTAAACAATCGTAGCACTCGATTGCTCGGTTTGTGTAGAGATATCCATCCCATGCCATTTAGTTTGCGTTCCCACGGATATCAAAATGTCAGGTGTACTGGCGTTTTACTCCTTTTTTATGGTGGAAAAAGCGCCTATATGCATCCGCCCGGTACGGGTTTACAGGGGGTATGCGGGGCTCTCCCGCGACGGCAGGCATACCCACTAAAAACCACACGGATTCCCTATTCGGTCGTAGGCGTTACGGGAGCACTCGGTGTCACCGCGACGCCCCACGACCACCTCGGATATGGGGTTCCCTCTTCGCGGCACCTGTGCAATGCAGGTTTGGGAAATTGGCGTTGGGGTGCGAGTCGGGTTACCTCCACGTGTGGTCAAGAGCTGCGGTTCGTTTTTGGATCCGTCCGGGGGAAAGAGCAGTGCTTGATCCTTGATCCAGTGATTTCCTGGCAGTTTCTGAGGGATATCATTGACCGTTGGCTAAGAGCCCGACAGGGGGGAGCGAGTCTTTGACCATTACCGTACAGCGTTGCCGACATTTGGTCACAAGATTTTTTAATTATACTTTTGTTACTTTAACATTGGCGAAGTTGTCGTCACTATAACGACTTGAAACGCCACAAATAAGAAGAAGAAGAAGAAATTGGCGTTTTACTCCTGAGTTGACTATTAGAAATCATCCTATGAGTGGTTTGACGTCATCCGCATGAGATGTTTGAGCTGCTAATCACAGTATGGTCATCAACTATGGAACGCTGTCATACTTATTGACATTGCCAAAATTTTGCAACGTGTTTTTATTTCTGACACTAACAAACAATCATAGTCACTGAGACAACGTTCCATGTGTGCTCAACAATTAAAGTTGTTGACCGCAAGCGGATATTGTAAGGCAGCATCACTTTTATTCTACACTAGCTTCTCCCCGCGACTTCGTCCGCGTATTGTTATCCCGCGTGAACTATGCTATTTGCTATATTCCGGGATAAAACGTAGCCTATAACTTGGCAGGCGATTTTTGTAAAAGATTAGTAAAGTTCGCATCAAAATCCGTTCAGCCATTTTCACGTGATGCGATGCGCTCGCAAAAATACAGACAAACAGACAAAAATTTTAAAAACTGTTTTATGACGACCAGATAGCCTAGTGGTTAGTGACCCTGGCTATGACGCTAGAGGTCCTGGGTTCGAATCCCGGTAGGGGCAGACAGTTGTATGATGAATACGAATGTTTGTACCTAAGTCATGGATGTTGTATATATTTATCTACATAATATAAGTATGTTTATCCGTTGCCTGGTACCCATAGTAAGCTTTGCTTAGTTCGGGCCTGGGTTAATTGGTGTAATTTGTCCCAAGACATTTATTATTAATTTATTTTATTACGTCTTCATCGATTCTAAATATCCCCAGCCATTTTTTTTTAAATATCTTACATGTACAGACTTTCGACCCTCTTCAGATTTATTATATATACTAGCTTCTGCCCGCGACTTCGTCTGCGTAGAATTATACATAAAAACTTTCCTCTTGAATCACTATCTATTAAAAAAAACGCATCAAAATCCGTTGTGTAGTTTTGAAGATATAAACATACATAGGGACATAGGGACAGAGAAAACGACTTTGTTTTATACTCTGTAGTGATAGTGATGTATATGTTAGATAATGTATTGCAAAGATTCCAAGATTTACTTATTTTATTATGTTTCATGGGCATCGGGGGTTTTTACGAGCATTCTAATAGCGACTATTTGTACGTAGTTGCTGGAAGCACTTAGATGTACAAACATGTGAGATGTCTTACGTTAGAGTTAATTGTTTGCCG